>JANRGW010005946.1:37659-52035 GCA_024733675.1 Psilopsiagon aymara
GTGGGGGGGGGGGGGGGGGGGGGAGAGAATGTCACCCTGTCCATCATACTGATTCCTTGTTGTTGTCATTGTGAGTACCTCACATCCAGCTACAGTGATTTCTGCTCTTTTCTGCCTACAGGAGTGGAGCTATAGGCTGCTGCCCTCTCATCACTCTGGAGAGAAGGGAGGATTGTCAGTGTGCTGGGGAAGGAGTGTAATTTTTTTCCTAAGCTGTTTTCCCTGTTTACCCATCTCCACCAGTCAATTCATGGCTCGTCTATACTCTTAGTAGTCTTCTTGCCTTACTGCCTTTTTTTTTTCTTTTTTTCCACTAAACTGGTTCTGGATTCCACATTTTAGTGGATGCTGACAGTCTCTGCTTGTCTTCATCTTGCTCCTCCAGTCTATTAGTTCAAGTTTTCCATATTTTCCTTTTGTCCTGTAACAGCCCCAGTTGCCTTCTCACATTATTCATCAACCTTAACTCTGAAATCCTCCTCTCCTGGTTCTGCGGAATTCTCAGTTTCCTGATGGTATCCCTCAGCACCTCATTCCACTGTTGTTTTTAGTTATCTAGTAATTCCCTTGTTTCTCTTTCCTACTACATTTAGTGGCTCAGAAAGCCACAGTCCCTGTGCTTCAGTGTGGGCTCTGACTGCAGGGATAAGCCCACCTCCCAGCAGGTGCCTGGGGCTCAGGGATTCTCAGGGCTCTCTGCAAGCCCAGTGTGATCAGCCTTGGGGATCAGAAGCAGCAGGCATGTGCCCACTGAAGGTGGGATCCTAAAATTTCTTAAGTTTTTTCAGCTGAGAATATTTTTTGGGTCTTACCTCTATTTCTAAAGGTTCACGCATTTTCTGATACGTTTGCCTAACTCCATCTCCAGGTTTGTATTGTTAGCGCTAACAGATTAGTTTGCCTAAAGTTATTATATTAAGATACTGAAGTTCTTCTGCTTTCGTTTTCTTTACCATTAATACTTCCTAAAAGCTGTCCAAAAAATATGCCTTTTGAAGCTATACAAAACCACCGTTGCTTTCAATAGTGCTACCATTTCATTCTTGGAACATCATACTGCTTTACTGCTTTCAGGATTGATTCGGCTACCTTTTTCTGCTCTGAGCCCTGACTCATAACAATTAGCATTACATATGTGCTAAATTGATTTCTCAGAGATGCTTTTCTGAGAGGGATTTTGCTTCCCAAGCATTCTTGCCAACTGAGACTGCTCATGTGCCGGAGTATTAGATAACAGAGCATCAGAGTCTGTCCTTCATTCCAATCCCATTCAAAAAGAAACAAAATCAAATTGATGAATTTTTTCAGTATTTTACTTGAATCCAAAGAGTTGTATTTCCAGATAAAGTTAAGGTTCCTATATTTCTGAGTTATTGTAACATAAAATATTAACTGTCCTCCTAGAGCTATACACTCTTTCAGATATTTCTCAGCATATCATTTCTCTTTTTAGATATCTGACCTTTCTATAATTCTTCTAATTTATGGAATAGTGCAATTTATCTTTTCTTTACACATCTCAGGGTGGCTGAGTGGGGGGATGGGAAGGATGCATATATCTCCTTGTTACTTTTTTCTGACTCAGTGTTTAGTCATTATTTTCAGTATCATTTAATCTGTGGAAAGCTTCCCCATATGTCAGGCGCATTTAAAACATGCAGCTGCGATCTATACTACAGTAAGCCCTTTTCAGATATGATGCTTAGAAAAGGGCAGAGTTCAACCTGCAGCATTTATGGAAGTGAAGCTTTTTCAAATGCTGTTATTTTAAAAAATACCAAAGAAGTGTACTCCTGTTTTGTTAAGCATGTAAATCATGTTTCTCTCTGTAACTCCTTTCCCTCAGAACTCTATTTCTTTGTGTTGCCTACCACAGTTTAGGTGAGCATACCTAGGCTGTGGTAGCCTTTGTTAACTAGTTGTTGTATGTATTAAAAGTTCTTAAAAGAATCCATTAAATACTATTAAGCTTAGAGATGCAAACTGTTGCTGAGGAAGTTCATGTGGTAGATATCCCTCCATGCTTGTGGATGGTATATTGAGTATTACTGTATGTTCGTCCTCTGGCCATCTGCTACCTAACACTGTTTGAGGCAGGCCTTTGAGCTGACCCAGTAAGTTTGTTATGACATCAATACAGATGGATATGTCTGAAATTATCAGCTGGTCGTAAATCAACACTGTGGTTTTGTACCCATCTCTTGTTCTTCCCATGTATATGTAATAAACACTTCCTGTTTGGCCTGTTGTCCAAATTCTGTATCTGTGTGTGTGTGTATACATAAGTACAAGAGTGTGTGTGTGTTTCTATGAATATCTAATATATTATAAGCCTATGAGGTCCTGGTTCAGGGTGCATACAATGCATAGTAGTCCTCCCATAGGTTTCAGTGCATACTGAATCTCAAGCTTATCAATAATTGTTTTAATGATGTGGCCTCACTGTCAAAGAGTTTATGGAAGAAGCATAAAACACACAGCAAGCAACTGTAAGTATGTTTAAGTATAAATTAGGATACTCCCAAAATGATACTACATAAGCTCTAATTATTAAGTTTGTTTCCTGCCGAAGTTTGTCATTAGTTCATTGAGAATGTTGGACCTAAGAGTATTTAGGTTTCGTTAACAATATGTTTGGATATCTAGTTGAATGTGATGGGCTCTGTATGCTAATGGAACAGAAATCACAGGGAAAATAGGTATTCCTTAACCTTCCTCTTTGCTGTCATTACTGAATAATGCCATTTATGGTAAGATTGTGTATGAGTACGCATCTTGGGAGAGGGATATGGGATTATTTTTTAACAAAAAAATGGAATTCCTTTTCACAGGGAATTAGAATTGTGACTTTAGACTTGCTAATTTAAAAAACTTGCTGACTAAACAGACTTTTATAAAGCATTAAATGATATTACTTTTTGTGAACTTTGAACAATTTTTTCTGAAAATATTAATTTCCCATTGGTTTTCTTGCCTCCTTGTTGCTTTTGCTTGAAACTGGGTGATGATCCATCCTCCACACACCAAAGGTTAGCAATTTCCAGGGCTGCTCTAGTGCCTGATTTTAGCAATACTGTTCCCCTCTCTCTATGGTTTTTACCTCTGTTCTCATGATTAGTAGATGTTCACCAGGTTGACTGATTTAGGATGAGGGAGCCAACTGGTAATGACTTCACAGCAACCTGATATCCTTGATGATAAACTAAACCCTGAGTGTGATATCCAAGCAGCTGTGAGCCTGGGTTTTCCTCATAGCTAGCTCTTTCAAACCTGGTAGCTAGCTTTTTCTAAACCCTGAAAGCCAGTACAGACATGATGAGAAAACAGCAGATGATCTTGGATTTTTAGAGAAAATAAGTAACAAATGTTTTAGCTTCAAAGACTGATACGCATCAGTCTGAACTGTATTTTCTAGACTAGCTGCCCAAAGAAGGGGTTGGCCTTTTTTATGAGCACTTTTTTGGGGAGGGGGGGATGAGGGGGAAGTGGTGGAGGAGGAGGAAGGGTTTAGAATAAGTTGAAATTCCCTTTTTGTAACTATATATTCAACACCTACAAGCTTGAAAATTTGATTCTGATCTGGAGCATTAGTGTGTGGGGAGGTTTTAGGATGGCCATTTTTCACAGGTCTACAGAACAGCCCAAGTTAAAAAGGATCTCAAAAAATCATTTGGTCCAGCCTTTCTCATTAGAGATTTTTAAGCTAACGTATTTCTTGGACAATCCACCATGGCAAGCAGTTTTGCAAATGAAGAAAAATATGCTTTAAAATGGAATGCTACAGCTAGTGCTTATTGTTAAGACCTACAGTACTGTAGGTCATGTTCCATCCCGACAGATTTTAGAAAGTTTGAAATATGAGTGTAATATTGGACATTGGTTATATAGCGCCTATTAACTTGTATTGGCTACTGATTATGTAATTTCTGTGCTGGTCACTTCGATTAGCCTTGATCATTAAAAAAAAAAAAAAAATCAATTCACTCTCCTGGTTTTAATTTTGATAATTCAAATTCACGGTATTCATCTGCTTTGTTTGATGCTGTACATAAATCAAGGTTATAGACAAAACCAATTCGTGAATGAAAAGTTTCAATTTTCTTTTCTTTTTGGCTACAACTACGCAAAGAAATCATCATTCGGGCAACTAATATGCCTAAGTATCCTTCAAAAGGAACTGTGATATATTAGAGCTGTTCAAACGTCCTCACAAATCATTTTGCCTTACAGCTTTGATCCTGAAATATGTGAAATGATGTCTGATTTATGCCACTGATCCTTCTTTTAGATAGTTAAGTGTTCTTGCTTAATGTTATTAAATAAGTTCAAAGCAGCAAATAGGCCATCCTAGGCTGAGGACGTTTGAAAAATAGCATTCTCAGCAGGCTACATATGCAGTATATGTTTCTTTATTTGTTTCCTTAGCTTTTTTGTGTGCAGCAAGCTACTGGAACTTTCTTCAGCTCACATCTTCAGTTACAATAGCTTTGATTTTGGTTTTGGGTTTATGGTTTTGGGTTTGGTTTTGTTGTTTGTGTTTGTTTTCTGGTTTTTTTTTTTTTTTTTTTTTCATTACACTCTTGACAGCTTTCTCCTGGGTTTTGTTTTCATTGAGGTGTTTTGTGGTGGAGGGATGGATAGAAACAACCTCAGGACAATATGGGAAAATGGGAAAGATATCAGTCTTCCCTAACTGAGAG
Source organism: Psilopsiagon aymara (assembly GCA_024733675.1). Lineage (NCBI taxonomy): Eukaryota > Metazoa > Chordata > Aves > Psittaciformes > Psittacidae > Psilopsiagon > Psilopsiagon aymara. Next base: position 42,360 of record JANRGW010005946.1, read on the forward strand.
GCTGGTAACATGTTTTAACAATAGTATAAATCAGGCTCTGTGATCCAGCTGAAGCAGTTTGAAGAGAAGAAAACTCTGAGAGTGTAAATAAGTGGGTCAAATTCACACTCAAAGCAGCAGAGTAATTTTGGCTTCTTTTAATGAAAAACTATCAGTATATTGAGATTTCTGTTATAACAGGCAAGAGGAAAGAGAGAGATGAGAAAACTCTTCATTCTGAAATATTTATCAATAGAAATATTCCAGACTTGCATGAGAATCCTAAAGTGCAAATCTCTCCAGACATAAGGGTTGCATAGGAATCACATCAGCTTTTAAATTTAGTAAACCTTTTAATGGAAATGTCACACAATTTAGACACAAGATTTAGTGATTTCAGTGTGTTATGAGCTTTATAACCAATATTACTCTTGTGAAATTTCAGTAGGAAATATTAAATTATCATTTCCAGTCTGGTATGAACTTTGTTGGAGCAATGAGAGCCATCTCAGCCACTGGCTGCTGGAGAAGAGATGTTAGCTAGAAAGAACTTTTTCCCAGCACTGCATCTTCAGCAACACCAGACCCTAAACATCAGATTTTCAGATATGAAAACAAAGCTTGAATTTGAACATGGGGGATCATCCCAGTACTTCTCTAGGTGTGTTGACTTTCTTATCTAGATTTAGGAGTTTAACGTTGGCAATGTGATTTTGTCCTCACTTGTATGCCTACGCAGGTTCTGAATTGGATTTAGGTCTCTCCTCACTTACGTACTCCTGGGGTACAAATGTAAATGCATACAATGGCTTTTCTTGAATCAGTCCTCTTTGAGAGATAAAGGTGGGGTTTGTTGTTTCTGAACTCGTCGTACATGGATGGCATTAAAGGATTTAAGATGATGCTGGCTGCATTGGACACATCTTGTTTATTTCCCCTATGACTTAGCAGATTAGGTGACTGTTCCCATCCTAAACTGCCTTCTAGAGGTTCTCATAGATTTTGTAAAATGATGTTCTGGATGCTGGTTACTCATACATTTATTTAAGTTTGTGATTCCTGCTATCCTACAAGGTTTTCAGAGAGATCACTGATGGCGAGCCACTAATACAAATGATACAATTTTAGCCTCATGAAACTTGCCGTAAGTTTTAGATAACTACTACTGCTGGTGGCATGGATAAAAATTCACCTGCAGTTCTTGGTAAGGAGGCTAGCCACTGCTGAGTTCTGGTACTCCAGCTAGTCTGTTTGTGTGTAGTTTGGCCATCTCTGCATAATGCTGTTACACTTTTTAGTAAAGCATAACTTGAACAATCCTGTGTTGCTTAAATGTTAGCTGCTGGGTGCATCTCCTTTTTCTCCAGAAGCTGGAAGCTTCTGAAAGTTGGCATTAATACAGGTTTTGAGGTTTTGCTTTGTTTTATAACATCATATTGCTAGCCCTTTTTCTTGTCAAGACAGCTGTAAAAAACTGTGACATCAATCTGTAGGAATGCTTTTCTTCCCTGTGCTTTTCTGAGGTCTAGTCCTCAAAAATGTGGCTATCTCACTCACTGCTTTGGAGAGAAGACCAGATAGGTTGCTTCTAGGTGCAGTGTTAAAGCCACTGTTCCGTAATGCTGACCTAAACCGAGATTAGTCTGCTGCCCAGATGTGGTGATATTGCCAGGGAGAACCAGAAGGTTTTTTGTAATTACAAAAGAAACTGGCTGAAGTCTATCAGTGTAATATTTTAAATTCCCAGTTTTTCTTTATTTAGCTTTTCTGTCATGAGCACTGCTTATAAAGTTAGTCTACAAATTATTTGTCTAGTAAGCTTCCATAACAAACTTGAGAGGGATGATGCAAACAAAAGTAATAATACAAATATTTAAATGTTAAGAGTACAAAAATATTTTTAATGAATAAATGTGTATTTCTACTTGCTCTTGCCATATTTTTATATAGCATTCTGAAAAAGTCAGCCTGAACAGGATAGCAGGCAGAGTCTCACCTACTGGTTGTTTTGGTGACTGTATCTGCTTTTCTTCATGCCAGCTATTTAATTTTGTTTTCACTTGCTTCAAAGGAGTTATTACCTTGGGATTTAGGATATCTGGATTGATAGTCATTCTGTGCTGTGAAAAAGCATATTCGCTGTTGAATCTTTTGATGTCTTTGTTACTTGAGGTCATGAGGAGGGTGAGGTGTTGCTAAAAATCACTTCAAACTTTGGTGCTTGTACCCCTGTTAAAGGGCAAGAGGGGTTGAGGTGCTAATGTGGCTTAAAGAGCATTGGAAGAAAGAAGTGCTTCAGAGGGGTAGAAGGAGATGCTCCATCTCTGTGCAAAACACTATGGTATTCCGGTGATGTTCTCAAAGGGTGCAATTTGCAGTTGTGTTTTCACAGGATGTTAGGCTATTGTGTTCATGGAGAGAGGGGTATTATTGTTTCTCATGGTTGCTTTTTTATTTTTTTTTTTAAAAACTAAGAAAATCTTACATAATAAATGAAAACATAAAAGACGGCAAGAAGTGTTCTTTGTGGTGAGGGATGATTTTTCTTGCTGTTGTTGGGAAGCTGCATTTCTGATGCCCAAAGGACTCTGAGCACTGGACTTTTGGTGTACACGGACAGACAGATCTAATCATTAGTGAGCACCAGAAAGCGAGAGAGGTGGGGAGCAAAAGGGAGTGCAAGAGGGAGCTTAGTTTATTTCTGCAGTGTCACATCAATCTGCCTGGTTAAGTGATTGAAGGAGAGAAACGCAGGCTGCAAAAGAAACTGGGCCCTGATTTGTTCAGGGTCACCAGCAGTGGTTTGAAACCATCTTGTTTGCAGATACCTCTTTCATGTTATTAGGCTGTCAGTTGAGTGACTTTGTAAGATTTATGGCACAAAGCTGGAGCGCGTGCATGTGTGCGGCAGTGGCAGTGATGGGCAGCAGGCGGGGGGAGAGAGATGTTATTGAGAAGACAGTGATCCATGCCTGCCTTATTCGAGCTTTGCAGCCTTTTGTCTAGTCCTAGTTAACCTTCTTATGCATTTTTTTTTTTTTACTTCACATGCCGTGTAAGTAGCTCAAGCAGAAGGTGAAGTAACAAGTGGTAAAAGGTTGCTCAGAGCAGCATAGAACCACAATGAACCCAGTGCGGACTTAATGACTGTGTAATGATGGAATAAAGCTGTTTATTGGGCAGGTCCCAGGTTTAACTTACTCACGTCTTTCAGATAATTTTATTTACTGTAATGTTGTCAAAGCCGTTGGCTGAGTGTTCCCTTGCCACTGGTAACCTTGTAGGGAAATGTGATCTTTCCAAGGCCGTTAAGGGACAACACTGGCTTATACTGAGAGTGAAAATTTTGTTGTTCTTTTTAACAAACAAAACCCAAAAAAGCAATCCCCACCCAAAAAAAAAAAAAAAAAAGAAAAATAAATGGAGGCGGGATGTCTCTAGCAAGGCAACATCAAATTTAATTAATTTTGTCTGTGTATTAAGTAGTAATAGGAGATATTTTTTTTACATGTTTGAAACTTTCAAAATACTGGATATTCAAAAACTTTTTTTTTTTCTTAGAAGTTGGTTATAATTCAGGAAATAATACTTTCTGCTCTTCTGTTTATACATTTCCTAGTTGTGCCATGATCAAAGGGTGTATTATTTTAAAATATGAGTGAGAAAATTCTCAACTAGGTTCAGTTTCAAATGGTGATTTAAAGCCAATAAGCATCCAACAGTATGGGAGCTGGAGAGCCTTTTGAAACAAATTGTCACAGGGTTTTGCCATTTGAGATTGATACAGAAAGAATTTGTTTTTAATTAGTTATCCATAGGTTAAAAGAATAAATAGGACTTGCTGCTCTGTTGCCACTCATGTAAAAAGAAAGCTACCGATCTGGCATAATTCGTATGTTGATTTTCTGTTTTCAGCCTTGCCAAGTTAATTAACTTAGAAAAATAGACTTGGTCGTAAGTGCTCTGCAAGGACCTGCCAATGCCCTTGGTATCATACTAGGTTTCATGTACTTGACCATGAAATCTGAGTGCCTCTTCATGAAGGTGTTCTACCACACTGTTGTTTGCTGATTGTTATAGTTGTGTGAAAGCTTACAGTAGTTCTGCAGAATTGAAAAGGGAGGTAATATTTGTCTATTTTGTATTACATAGCATAAAATTTTCAATTTATATGTTAAAATTTCTCAGAAACCAATTTCTGCAGGTGGTGGATTGTTTTTAAGGTAAAATCCTTACCTACTTCTCTTTTTTTAATTAAGTCACCAAGAAAGCACCTGTTCTTTTCATCAGTGATAACTGTGTGCATTTCGACCCTGTAGTAATCTGATATGTTTTAATATAAATGGGATCTTGGTTGTACAGACACAAGAGTGCCATTCTTTATTTATGGAAGGACATTGATGAGTACATAAGGTTATTAAGGTGAATTAAACACTATTTTCAGTAGAAAATTCTTTAACAAAATCCTCCCATAATCCCTGGAAAAAGATGAAAGTATCTTTAAGTCACAGAACTGCCTCTTGGCAGACTGGCCCCTTGTCCGGTGCCTGGCATGACCACAGCCATGCTGTGTGACCTTGCACCAGACCCATGATCCCATCTGCTCTCTGTACACCTGGTGAAAAATGCATGATGCTTTGGTTGGAAATTGCCTGGGATCCTTCAATGGGAAAGAAATTGTAGTATTACTGCACTATGAATTACACCACAAAATTAGTGGCTAATTTGATTGATGGAGTATCTTGCAGATAAAAACTCAAGGTTTCGTTCTTGTTTTTTTTTCCTCCTAGTTCAACTTTAGTCAGAAAAATAGATCAAATTTGGGAGATTTCTTGACATAAATGTTAACATTGTGAGGAATGCTTCATCAAATCTTGAATTCTAAAAAAACCCAAAAAAGATTACTTCAGCTGCCTTTATAAGAATGAAGTCATCGTGATCATTTGTATAGTTAAACCCAATTTTTTGAATTACAAAAGAGAAGCTTTAGAGGTACTGCCTGGGCATACAGATATGGCATCAGGAATGACAAAGCTCAGCCAGAGTCAAGATTTGCAAGGAGCTTCAACGTCTGCATGTGCAGCCTGGTGGGCACCAAACTGGGCATGAGCCAGCAGATCCCTGGCAGCAGTCAGCCTATGGCCTCCTGGGGTGTGTCAACAGGGACATGGCCAGCAGCTTGCATGAAGCAAGTAGTCATCCCCTCTGCTCAGCACCTGTTAGGTCATACCCAGAATACAGGGTTAAGTTTTGACCCCACAGTACAAGACTGTCATTGACAAGTGGCATGAGTTCAGTGAAGGGCTCTGCTGGTGGTTGGGTGTTGGGGCACCTGCACTGTGAGGGGATGCTGAGAGAGCTGGGCTGGCACAGCCTGGAGAGGACATGGCTTTAGGGGTCTTATCGGCAGCCTGCCCAGTCCTGTGGGAAGGGGATTGAAAAGAGCGAGCCAGGGTCTTCAGAGTGGTGCACGGAAGGAGGAAGAAAGGCAATGAACACAGATGGAAACCAGAGGGGTTCAGACTGGATACACGTTAAAACATCTTTCTACAGGATTGTCAGGAGATGAGGCAGATTGTCCAAAAAGGCTGTGCAGTCTCTATCATTGAGGCTTTTAGGACCTGACAGGATAAAGCTCTGAGAAGGTTCTGAGCTGACCCCCCTTTGTGCAGGAGGCAGGACTAAAGGGCACCTGGGGTCCCTTCCATCCCAAATTATTCCGAGAGGAGTTCTGTGATCTCTTCAGAGGAATTAGTACAGATTTGTTATTCTGCATTACCTCTGTAGTTTTAAGAAAGTCTTCAGTGAAACTTACTGATGTAGTTGTTTGCTTTGCTGACTAGCAAATGCAATTCCTGGAATAAATAATATTCTGCCTGTTAAGAAACTTTATGTGTAGAGTTTGGGAATATTCAGTATGTTTCTTAAACAGTGAAAACTATTTTAAAGGCAAAGTGTTTGGAAAAGAGAACAGGAAGTACATTCCACGTGATTATTTTGGGCATTCTTGTTTTGTGTTTTTCACTTGATCCAGTCAACTTTTTCAAGCTGTCCTGCCTTCTTTAAATCTATGGTGGCAGCTACAGTATTGCTTCGTTCCTCATTTTAAATGCTTTCTGCCTCTACTTTTCAGTAGCTCACACTTAGGTGAAATTAAGAAATCTAGCTGTTGGGTATTACGTTTTAGACCTGCTGAAATAGCTCTTCCTGCTTGCATCCTTATGGTCTCATTAAGAAGATGCTCACAGCATGCCTGACTGTAGTGAATATTTGCAGACCTCATTTGCCTACATTAGAGACAAAAAGCTTTAAAAAAAATCCTTCTTGAGCAGCTGATGGTTGAGTTTGTCAGTTTCCATGATCACAGACCTGGTGTCTCCCAAGGCAAGGGCTGAATGCTGTCGTCATAGTTGAGTAACTGTTGAAATGCCTCATCCAAGCCCTTTCCACTGCTGTGATAATACATTTGGTCCATTGCTTTGAGTAGTGGTTTTAAAGGGTGAGGGCTGCTAAAATCAGTGAAAAGTGAAACTATGTGCCACTGATATAGTAAGCCCTGTACATCAAGGACTTATTTAGACAATGTTAACGTTCCCATTCCTAATTCCATACCAGTGATAGACTTTATGAATTTTTCAATTATTTTATTTTAATAAGTTCCATTTTCTTAAGTTACCATAGCTACCATAAAGCAAGGTCTAAAGTATTTGGAGCAAAACCCAGGTTCCAACAAGTGTGAGTCATCCTTGTATTTTACCTTTACAGTTGTGACTCAACAGTTTTGTTTTCTCTATGCTCAGGCTTTCAGGCTGAGACTTTGGTGATTTAAAAACTACTTGAGCTATTCTGTAAAATTGAGGTCATGCTTTAATGCCAGCCAAAATTTCCATTATCTTTCCACTTCATTTCTGCATTGTGTTGTGCTTCAGCTGTTCACCTGCCCAACTCGGGTGGCTCATTTAATTGTTGAGTAGATAACGATTTATAAAATAGATACATATATTTTAAAGCATGTTAGAATCACTTTGTAATGAAAGATGTCATATAAATCTGAAGTAATACTGATGTTACATTTTTATTCAACAAAATGGAACTAGAATTAATTTCAGAAGTATTAATCACAGGTGATGTAACTGTCATGTTAATGAGAAGTGCTTGAAGATTACTGAGCTCTGCTATAAATAGATAGTAATCTCATAGATTTTCAACCCTTATTTACTCTATTTAAATCTCTTGGTCCTGAAGTACTGGGCCAGAAAACTTGATATGGGAGTATTTCCCTTGGAGCTATTGGATTTTTCAGACAAAACAGTTTTTAGAGAACTGTTTGTCTATGTATACTATGAAAACAATCTTTTTAATTAGATTTGAATCATTTTGCTGCTCTTGTTACTCTTGCGAATATAGAAATGAGAAGCTGTTGAAAAATGGCTGTCTTCATTAGGATAGTTTTCTGGTTGAAATGTCAAAATAGAATCACCAAATTTTTAGAGAAAATTTGGATTAGCTCTTTTTGATGCAGTCACTAATGGAAGTGAAGAAAAGAAGATAAAAAGGATTGAAACAATTTATAAATTTGTGTGAAATTGTTTCTTCTCCACCTCAGTTCTGTTTCTTGGGGTTTTTATGTTTGTTTTCTGTGGGGGGTTTTTCGACTTTTTTTTTTTTGTTGTTGTTGTTTGGGATTTTTTTGTTTGTTTAGTGTTTATTATTCCTTGGAGAAGTTCATCCCAGGCATTGTGGAGAGGAGGGATACATAAAAATAATTTGGTTTTCTGTGTTCTATTTTTGAGAGCCTTCTGGTTTTTGCCTTACTTTTTGAAGCAGTAACCTGAAATGTAGCAGTTGTGGGTCTTGATATGTAGCTTCTATGTCAGAAATAGTCCTTCTTCTGCTCCTATGAGCATATGATTCATTTTTAACTCCTATTTAATCTGCCTATAAAAATAAACTTGGAAATGTTCGAGAGTTTTCCAGAATTTTGCAGATTGACCTCCAGTGCATCCATTCTTGCAAAGGTTGCTTAAGCCTTGCGTGGGGCACAGCACTGATATTTTTTTCTACTCAGTCTCCCAAGGCAATAGGTCATAAGACGTTTTACTCCTAGCTCAAGTAGGTAACCAAACCTCAGACATGTCATTCCCAGGTGGTAGTAGTTGAAAAGGAGTAAAATACCAAATAGTTTGCAGTTTCCACTTGTTCCTCTACTAGATATGCACTGTCCATACAGAATGAAATGCTGTTGCACAGAGATCAGCATCTCCTGGGTTTTGAGCAGTTCACTTTGCAATTGTCATTGTTAACTTTTATGTTGGTTATATTCAGTTATAGCCTTTAGTTTTTATGTGCAACAGAGGTCACTGAAATAATTTTCTGCAGCAATCCAATCACTTTATTTATTTCCATTAGATGGAAAAGTTATTGAAGTTAACTAGGTGATGATGTGCTTCTCTGGAGTTATCCTTTTACTAGATGTTAGAATATTATATTATTTGTGTAACAGACATCTTCGACTTCTCATCAGGATTCTTTGATCCAGGAATGTTGGGGTCTGGCACTGCATGGCTCATGAGACAAGCAAATAAGAGAGCACTGGCAAGGATTTTTGTGTTTTCTTTGCTGCTTAAATTACCAGTAAAGATGTAAGCATTGGCACCATTCAGATAAGGATGGCAGCAATGCATGTTCATGCTACACACAGGTGTTGGAAAAGAAATGGGTGAAAGTTTTACCTAGAATGGGGTGTGTGAGCATTTACCACACAATTGACTTATGATAGAAGAGCTGTGTTTAGATGCACTGCTCCTGAGAATGGGAACAGTGAGCATTGCAAAGCAGTTTTTCTCTTCCCATATCAGTCTTAACCAGTCTATTGCCTGGGGAGCACATGGATGATTTATCTCATCCATGATCTATTTTCTTGTGAATGCTGAGCCTACTTCAGGGGTGGCCTGCAGGCTGGACAACATATTGGGGGGATCGTAGGTGTCATGCAGCAGAAGAGATGTGTGGTGTATGGCCTCCCTGCCCTTATTGGAAAAGCCTCGTTTATTTACAGTGTCAAAATTGGTCTGTGCCACTGTAGAAGATAAGTTTCAGGCAGATTTCCTAGCTGGCCATTGAAGGAGATTGTCTCTTTGTGTTTGGACTCCTGGCATTTAACCAAAGAGGTTTCCTTTCTCTACTCCATGATCTTGAATTTGAATAATACTTCTGGAATTTGCTATGTACACTCACCAGAAATTCCAATTAAACTTTTCCTCACCTTCATTTAGCTAGCCATTAGAAGTTCTGAAAGTCTGCTTGTATTCTTCCTAGCAATTTTCACTTCTGCTTTCTTCTGTGCATCTGTGCAGATATAATCGCTGCAGTTCATATCTACCACAGTTCAAGGATAAAGATTAGAGCCGGTTACAAATATATTTTTTCATATATAAAATTTATTTTCCTCTGGATTTTTTTCTGATGAAACCATGCATTTTTCTTGGAATATGTGAAGTTCAATGAAACTTTTTTGAGGAGAAAGTTTTCTTATCTCTAGGTTCTATTTTCTCATCAAACACAGACCAGAAAATCCAGAAGTTATTCTAATCATATTACCATATTTGTCCATCATATTTAAAAAATCATGGCAGTCAGGTGAAGTTCCCAACAACTGGAAAAAGGGAAATATAACCCCATTTTCAAGAAGGGGAAA
>JANRGW010005948.1:4447-16634 GCA_024733675.1 Psilopsiagon aymara
TGGGGCAGCCACAGCTTCTCAGGGCAACTGTGCCAGGGCCTCACCACCCTCACAGAGAAGAACTTCTTCAAATCTCATCTCAGTCTCCCCTCTGACATTTTAAAGCCATTCCCCCTTGTCCTGTCCCTACCTGCCCTTGTCAAAAGCCCCTCTCCAGCTTTCTTGTCAGCGCCTTTAGGCACTGGAAGCTGCTCTAACGTCTCCCGGGAGCCTTCTCCTCTCCATGCTGAACAAGCCCAGTTCTCTCAGCCTGTCTCCATAGGAGAGGTGCTCCAGCCCTTGGAGCATCTTTGTGACCATCATATAGGCAGAATTGTGGCCAGTCTGGCATACCTGAGCTCAAAATACAGTATAGCATTTTGAAACTGCTGCAGGCATTCAGATGTGATGTGCAGGGTTCACCTCAGGTTCCTCTTGCAGCCAATTCCACATTACCCATCTGCTCTCCCCTGTTTTCTTTGTTGCTAAGCCTCAACTCAGAGCAAGAGGGAAGCAATCTGATCTTCACCCTCACCTAGCACAATTGATGGCACTGGACCAGAGGCTCAGAACCTGCCCCATGCCAGGGCAGCCCAGGGGATGGAGGGGATCGCATAGCTGCCAGCGTGCAAGGTCATTTCAGCACCTCTGAGTGTGTGTGCGTGTGTGTGTGGGCATGCAAACCACTCCTGGCCTGTAAATCATTGTCAGCATTAACACATATTAGGCCATAGTTCAGGGACTGACCAATGAAGCATCCACTCTCAAACAAGCCATCGTACTGCTGATTCATGAGCAGTTAAAGCACAGCACTTAAGAGGTGGTTCCTCATGCAAGTTCAGAGGGGTATCAGGATTTGGGGAGCACAAGACATTTTCAGGTGCTCTGGTGGGTGACAGAAGATGCAACTTGGTCACATTCAGATGCCTTACGCATGGAAAATGCTGGTTTCACTATCAAAGAATTAATAGAGCACATCTACATCATCTGTCAAAAGTAAGCCCCCTTGACAGCAGACCACTTCATGACCATGCTCCCATACTTGTGATTTGTGTGGGTTAGGCATGGGCAAGGCATGATACAACACAGACCATCAGCATATGCCATGGGTCTCCTTCAGTTTATCCCCTGAGAGATTTTGTGCTTCTGAAGCACAATGTTGATTGTTAATGTGAGCTGGAGCCAGGCAACAGCAGTGTGGAAGGAAAACACAAAGATTATCAGGTCAGCTTATATAAACCTCTCTTAAACCCCTCCTTGGCCTTTCTGTCAGGTCAGATCTTCTCTTTCTTCCATTCCTACATTCTTTCTGCATCCCACCTACAGGCCAAGCAAGTGTCTCACATCTGTCTCCCCACAATGACTGTCCTCACCTCTCACTCAAACAAATACCTCCTGAGAACCCTACCTATCTGAATTATCCTATCTTTTTGCAGTCTTAATCCCACCCCAGTTAGAACAAGGTTGTGACAGGGTTTCCATACACCATGATGGTGGCAGGAAGAGGCTGACCTGGGTATCTCCATAGGTCCATGCAATCCCACATTCAGGGAAGGATGCAGCAGCTAGGTTTCCTGCACAGAGGAGTCTGTGTGCCCTTTGTTTCTTCCACTGTGGCATGTTAAAAAGCCAAAAGGCATGTGCAGCTTCCAATGCATGTTTCTGCTGGCCTTTGCTGTTGAGCAGATAAAAGTAATTCTCATCTATATTAACCACTCACTTTAAATCCTTAAAAGTATGCATGAGTTGGCAGGTTTGTTGGCACTTTTCATACAGACTGGACCTAGTCCATCCTTCCTTCAGGTCCCGTCTTGAAACAAAACTATTCTGAAATTTGTAAGGGCTCATGCAATTGCAAGTTGTAGCAAAACCTGGGTCTGGCAGGCCAAGCTGGAAAGCACTGAAATAGTCTACAGCAGCAGATGGTTTTATAATGAAATGAATGTTTAATTGTGAAGGTGCCCTTGATGCTGAAAGTAGGTGCCCCTCTAGTCTTGGTCAGAAGCAACAGTAGGAGCCTAGACCCTAGGAAGAGGCTTTTAGGTGAACTATTTGGAGAAGATAAAGGACAATGGGGACTGATAGAAGAGAAGAACTAGGATAATATAGTATTCATTATGGTGCAAAGTTTGGGTGTCTTCTCCCTGACAAGACTAAGAATTTTCAGAGAGGGAGTGGGTATAGCTTTCTTCTTATTTTCGGCAGCCAGGAAGATTCTTACGCCCAGAAGTTGGAAGGGTTTCTTTGAAACTTCACCTTTTCCTGTTCTGGAGGAGTGAATGTAGGTCACTCCTTTAGGAGGGAAGGGTTTCCTCAGCCGAACGTTTATGCAAATCTGTGGTGTGCAGATGTTTGCAGAGACTTATGGCATTGATACACCTGGTCTAATAGGTGCTTACAGTGTGTATGTAAGTGGTGTGTGTCCTAGGCCATCTTCTCCTGCTGAAGTTTCTTTTCTGATAGATACCAGTGCCATGCTCCTCTGTCTTGCTGTGATTTCTGAGAAACAAGAGTGATACTGCAAGGGGCACAAGGCTGGAAACAAAAATACTTCACAAGTGTGACTGCCAGTAGAGTTGTAAAAGTAGAGGATTAGTACTCACCTGTGCTGCTTGGTCATGGTTGGGTGACTCGGACATCCTTGGGTTAAAACTGAAGTTTGCTGACCTATTCTTTGATGCTGGGGGAGGTTATTTGTTTTGGGGCCTTTTTTAACTCTACAGGACATAAGTAATAATTTAAAGGTACAGACAATTAAATCCACAAATATAATGGTAGCTAGCAGGCCAAAGCAAGTCAGAGCACTACTCCCTTCTACTTGGCTGTTGCACCATGTTTGAAGGGCAATTAATGAGCAGGAAAAGTCTGATGTGGGTACCTTTATTTGTGCTTTTTTACATTTTGAGGTCTTAATGCACAAGGGATCAAAAATGACTGTTGAAACTGGAATAAAGAGGAGCTCCTATCTTCCTCTCCAACGAGTGTTTTTCCTTTTCCCCTCCTTTTCTGTATGCAGGGAAACTGACCTTTTCTGCCATCCTGATGGATCCATCGCTGGTCCCAGATCTCAGTGTGGGAATCCTGCGCTTCATTGGTGAGCATCTGATGTCTTCAAGGTACCATGAGTCACTAAATTATCGCTAGCTTTATTTTCTCTAGGCTCACAGGAGTCCTATATCACCACATGGGAAAGTTTATGGACAGAGTGGGTGTGGAAAGTGTTGGGGAAAGCTCAATGTTGCTTTGTTCTGGGGACCCCTGTTTCAGCCAGCTAAGAAAACCTTGCTTCTCCTCTGAGAAGCCAGCACTGCTCCATGGTAGTTTCTTCAGGCTTTATTGGGACAACCAGCAGATTTTTATCACGGGGAAGAAGTGGAGCAACAGGAGACTTGCTCTTGCCTGTCTGTTGGTCTTTGGCAAAAAGGAGAGGCAGAGCATTGACCTTCCTCCTGACGGCGTTTCCTAACCACATACATAGAAAGCCTTCATCCCGTGGACACAGCAACCACCTGCCTGTTAGCCCTGGAAGAACCTGCCCTGGGGGACCTGAAGATAAGTGTGGAAATGGCCCCATCTATTGGCCACAGTGACCTTCAAACCATACTGAAATCGTGCAAAGTTGCTCATCTGCCGCTGAATAAGAGCACTGTTTCCCACTTCTCCCATGATCTCTGTGGGCTTCTCTCCCATCATCTGCTGGAATGAGCAGATATACACCTCCAGCAGCTGCCACTTAGCTGCAAGTGTAGAGTTTAATAGCAACGAACCTAAAATAGTCCTTGTCCTTGCCAAGCTGAATACATTTATTTCGGGTGCTTTTTATCCTTAAAAAAGCAAAGCTTTGAGATGAGAGAGTGAAATACTACAGGAAGGAAAGGAAGAGAGGGCCTTTTTTGTGCATTTACAATGAGGAATTAATCTGTGTGATCTGCGCTAGTTATGTAGGAAGAGATGTGAATATCTGGGACCCGGGCTTGGCCAGGTGGGGATAAAGGTACCCTTGTGTTCCTGATGAGTAAGCAACCTAGAGGATGCCCTGGAAGGAGCGTCTTAGGGAAAGGATTTAACCCAAGCTGAGGAGCATGAGCAGCGGAGATGGACAGGGATGCACCTGTTCCCATCCGCGATTCCATGGAGGACCAGTGCCATCTACTGGGAAATGAGGCCTTTCGCAGCCAGCAGGCAGGAAGCGCCACCCCGGAGGATAGCGAGCCCGCCGATGCGTTAGGGTCTCCTTGGACACGAAGGTCTTCAAGAAGATACACCAGCCTTGTTTGTGTAACTACCACAGTTAGCCCCGGATTGTATTTGCTTTTTGCCAGGCTGTGTGCAGATGTAATGAAAGATTGTCCCTGCCTGGAAGGGTTGGAAATCTACGTCTTCCCCATGTCTGCGCAGTATTATGTGATTGCACAATGATGCGCCGGCTCAGTTTTGGGCTTCTCAGTGCAATGGAGACCAATAACACAGACTCACTTCAACTTTCATCAGGAATGATCAGAGGACTGATTGAAATTTCATTCCCATTTTGCTAATCCATTGAAAGGGAGGCTGTAGTCTGGGGTCTGAGATGAGGCTTGGGACCATCCAGAAGTGAGTCATCTCATGGGAAGCTAAAGATGAATAGGTGGGAAACGTGTCTTAAATCACAGTTCTTCCTAGGAGTGGGTTCCTGTTGCACTTCAGAAAAAAAAAAAAAAATATATATATATATAATTTAATTAACCAATTGATTAATTTAACATTCTGCTGAGTGAAATTGATGGATGCATCTATGTGGCTTAGCTCTACCTTGAGCCAAAGGGACAATTATAGTAGCTGAAGAAGCAATAGATATATAACCCCCCAAATCACCCTCTCCATGGATGGGATAGCTTTTGCTGAGGCTGTGAGCATCTAGTTGAAGACGCCAGAGACAGTGTCTAACAAGACAGCATCCCACCTACTCAAGAAATGGCAAGCCAATGGAGGATTAAATGCCATCTCTAGGTGCAACCCCAAATTAGCTTCATGAGTGCTTACACACAGGCTTAGGGTCTTTGTCTGAGGCCAACTGGACTTCTTTCTCACATCCCGTTGCAGTTGCCCCTCAGGAAGCCAGAAAGGTTGTTTCTGGAGCTGTGAGCTGCTCCATGGTCACTAGATGGCAGTAGCTGTTTACATTTGGCAGCACTTGGCAGCTGGGGACCAATTTAGGACGAAAAGAAATCAATGTCATCTGGAACAAAGATTCTCAGCAAGGATACTGACTGGTAGCCACTAGGATAAGCCACCTAGTGAAACAGAAAAGCTCCTTCTTCAGTGGTTAAAGGCAATTTGGATCATTGTATTGCAGCAGGTCAGAACTGGGGGTTTTGAACTCCTTCTCCACCTCTGGTCAGGGGTACCACCAGTAGCAGCAACAGCTACTTAGTACTGTAATGTGGATGGATGTATCTTTGCATCAACACAGGACGCAGAGATCCTGCCAGTGATCTAAACAAGTAGCTCTAGGGGCTCCAACAGTGGATGAAATGGAATGGTCTGAGTTTGTTCGGCCTCACTGCAACGCAGAAGACACAGAGCTCAACCACATCCCGAACAATCTTACTTCCTTGGGACACATGGGTTCACATTCCCTTCCCACAGGGCTAACCTCTTGGCTGCCCTCTCACCAGTTTAGGAATTGCATGCAAAGCCATGGAGTTCAGCTTGGCTAGTGCTACCCAAAATGTGTGGAAATCCCCAAAGTACTGTTGTACACTTACAGCAGAGAATGTAGTAGAGCATTTTCCTGGTGAACCCTATTTTACTCTCTATATCCAGCATTTGTAGAATATGCAGGACATGTTCGTGGCTAATATCTAGGGAACCACTAGAAGGTTTCAGTGTTGTTCTGGACATTATATGAGAGATGATCCCACACCTCTGAAGCCTACCAAAGTAAGGATAAGTTCTGCCATAGATTGTTACATTTTTCATCAGTGGAACTCACTGCTGCAAAATATCAAGGCAAGACAACTGCCAATAATTTATTTCAATATAAAAATTTATCCTCATTGCAAAAGCATTAGAGATATAACAGCAAATGGGGGGGAGGGGGTGGGGAACTTTTCTAGAAACTGAGGAGCATCCTCAAACCAGGGCAGAAAGCAAGCCATTACAGATCTATGTGAGTGGTCTCCCACAAGATCATTCCCTAGGACAGTACTTAATTGGGCAGTTTGTAGACAGCTATTAGGTGAGGTAGACAACTATCCTGATTGATTATGGTTGGTTCAATGGTTACATTCTCACCACGTGTATTTTACCTGAGGTAGAAAAGCCCCAGGTAATGTAAGGTAATGAAAGAAAAACTTTGAGAATCTGGGCCTCAGGATATGGAGGAGCCTGTCTCTCCTTGGTTAACCACTATTCTGACATCTTCGAAGAACTGGGCCTGAGATGCTGAAGTCACATCTGAACACAATGCTTTGCTTTTCTGATTGAACACCAGAGGAGCCTGGGCATGTCCTCTCCTGGGTTTGTGCTCATCTTGGTGTCTGGCACAGGTCTCTTCAGGTCTACAAAAGGTCAGGTTCCTCTGGGACCTCAAGTAGGCATCCCAGTGTCTCTGATAGTGCAAGGGGCTGAGAAAAGATGGTGTCCACTGTGGTTTTTAAGCTCCCCGGGGGAGGGAAAGGAGGTGAAGGAAGGAAGGTCCCTGCCCTCTCCTCTGTAAGGGCAGGAAAGAAGCATTGCAAGCCCATGGTGGTGTCCAATGTCTACATACAACCTCGGGGAAGGTTGTATGTAGACATTGTAAAAAAAGCCTTGTAAAAAAAGGCTTTTTGTGACAGCTATGGAACAAACATCCCATTTTTCTTTTTTTCTTGAAAAATTTGAGATGGAGACCTCACTCAGTGCATGCTGGATCAACATAAGACAGTGGCTGTTCATCTGAGATGGGGATTTTTTATTTTGAATGTAATATTCATTAGTAATCTACAATTATCCCTTCTGCTCAATGAATGCTCATGTGCCAGTGTGGTGAGTGGGAGGAGAAAGAGAAAGTTACTTGCAGTCTCACCTCCATTTACTCTGTATCTGTGATCAAATGCTGTCACTTTGTGGACCACAACACAGGCTCCCAAACGCTAGAAACCAGATCCAGTGCATTCCAAGGATGAACATCCTCAAGGGACCTCTAGAGAGGCCCAAAGGAGAGACTCCAAGCCATGCTGGAGGTGTTATTACTACACTTCTCCAAAACATAATATGGAAATATTTGATTTTTCAGAGCATAAAACTGTTTTTTTTTTTTTTCATTTCTTCTGAGATTTATTGTTTTTACTTGAATCCTGCTAAATGCTTGTCCTGTCTTGTGGCAGTGAGTTCCTCAGTTTAATCATTAGCTACGTATATACAAGCATTTGTTTTTACTGGTTTTAATGCTGTTGCTTCTAATTCCATTGGGCTGGTATCATGAGTCAGAACAAATTATAGCTTCTTGACTTATTTCTATCCTTTTATTACGTTGTACATCTCTTAGTCACTGCCTCTTAGCAATGAAAGCCTCGTATTTTTAATCTGCTCCAATTCTCTCTTTCTCTCTTTTTTTTTTTTTTTTTTAGTTTTCTTTTCCATTTTGACAAAGGGCAACTGGTTTTTATTTGTAATTTTCATATTTCAGCAATCTCATGAGACATTCCCAGCATTATTCCCATTTGCTTCCTAAATACATTCTAACTTTCTTTCTCTTTTTTTTTTTAGATCATTCCTGAACAGGGATCTGTCCATCAAGGACAAAAGCTCTTTTTGGAGTGGGGGCAGTCTGTGGAGAAGCCCTGCTTAGTGACCACTAATCTATGTTCTTCAAAGGCAACATCACCTGTCGCCTCTACTGGATGCTAACAGCTAGTCTCACCCAATGCTTAGAAAACCCCAGTTAGCCTAAACCATCACTAGATTTTTTAACACTTTGTTGCCATGTCCATAAGCTACCTTTTAATCAGTACATTTGATTTGAACGTTCCTTCTTCCTCCACCTCTTTAACTGATGTTTTACCTCTTCTCCACATGCATTTATTTTATTTTTTCCTTATTCTTCTCATCTATTCATCTTTCCATTTCCCTCGGCAGGATTCAACATTTTCTTTCTGGCTTTACTATATTTTTCTTCTGAATAACTGCTTGTTTTTCCATGAGCCGTGATTCCCCTGGACATTCACAAATCTATCCCCTATTTCATAGTCCATGGTGTCTCGGTAACCCCTAGTCTGAAGGAGGTGACTGGCCCTATTTTACATCCAAGATGATGCAGAAAGCTTGAAAATTCTTGAGAAGCATTTTTTACCCTTTGTTGGATTTTATCCATTATCCTGTGGACTTTTATCTATTTAGGGATGCCATCAGTGTTTAACTGCAGTGACTGGGCCTGTTTCATCATGATGTCCAGGGCAGACAACAGCACTGAGAAGGGTTACCAGATAAACCCTAAAATGCTGAGTTTAGAGTAGGATCAAATAATGTGCTGCACTGTTTGATGGTGCAAAGCTCATGAGAGTATATTCCCTCCAACCATCCAAGGCAGCACCTCATTTCCCAAAACGTACAGGTCCAAGAGAACTCTCATTTCCTGCAAATCCTATATTGGAATAGGAGAAAGGTTTTAACCTTCCCTTATCATATACCTCTCCCTTGAAAAAGCTCCAACGCCCTTTCTTCATCTGTAACCTTACACTGGGAAATACCCTTGGAAGCTTTAAGCAAGGTCACTGAGGCCTTTGCTTTAGGGCATTTTTCAGCTGCGTAATTGGGATGAAAACTTCCTTCTGTCAACTCTCCTAAAACTCACTGTTCCTTGTAACTGAGGGTGTTCCAGAATTTGCTGTGTTCAAAACCATGCAGGAAGTGTTAGGCAGACTTTAGATGGAAATGTGATGCAAAAAGACAGTTTGGACAACGTTGCTTTCTTTCCTCTCCTGATGGAACTTCCTCCACATCTTCCCTTAACTGGCTACACTGAGATGTTGGGGACATGTTCCAATTGCCCCTAGAGCCTAGCTCTTCAAAAGAGCTTCAAGGAGAGGTTAGAATTGTAAATAAATGATGAGAACTCTATGAAAATCACATTTTCTTTAAAAATGAAAACATTTCCAAAAATGTCATTCCTTATGACCAGTCTCGCCTACCCTATCTGAATATACCTGCCATTTTCTCCATTTCATACACTACTTCCCCAAATGTCTGTATTGTCAAATTAAGCTACCAAATGCCTCAGTGTTTAATTGGTATTTTTTTCTTTTCAACACACCAGCTTCTGGAATCACGTTATTTCGTGCAAACATCCATCAAGTTTCACAGTGTGCAAAACACTTCAAAAAACATCTTCCCCACCTATTTGAAAAGTTCACAAACTACAAAGTAACTCATGACTCCAAGCATATTTTATTCCTTAAAACCTTACAAGTTCTGGGAGAAGGAAACAGAGGCAGAAAGAGCTGACTCTTGATGTCTAGAGTGCCAATATTTTATTGCTCGATGTCTTCTGAATTTGCAGGTTCAGACTTGTGCAGCTTTAGCTCCAAGGAGTCCATTGAAGGACAGAGAAAGTGGGGAGAGGATGAGAAAGTATCTCAAGGGAGGATTAAGCAGCCATAAACTACCTGCAGGGCTTTCCTAGCAAGTGGCTGAAGTGCCACACTCTAGTGCAGGCAATATTGCCGTTGTGGACAGGGATAGGAGTGGATGGGGAAATTCAGGGTTGGGAAATGATTCACCAAATCCTTCCAAGAGAGCCAGGACTTTTGAATTGACCCAAATATTCCCAGTACTGTGCATTCCCTACCTCCCTCAGGGCTGCGGCCACAAGGTTCCTCACTTGTCCAGTACACTAGTTCATGGGAAGTCCTGCCTGAAACCAATAAGTCAAGGTCACGAGGAACTGATCAGAGCTCAACAAATGCCTTGAAAAAAATACACAATCTGTGTAGTAGGTCCCATTCCAGGCTCCAGGCTTTAAGTCTTTACCTTAGGAGGCAAAGACATTTTTCAGACACTGAACCAGCTCATCCCTGATGTGCTACCAGCAGAGCATTGGCATACAGGTGACTCAGTGCCCTGTGAAGACCTAAGCGCTTCTTCTACCTGATATGGTTGAAGAGAAAGAGTATAAACCTTTTTTCTCGGGGAAAAAAATAAATTAAAAGAATACTGCACCATTGAATGGGGCAAAGCCCTGCAGATTTTACTCCCTTCTTACTCCACAGAGCCAATGGGATTTCTGGGTAGGATCGAAGCCAAGTAAGGCTGCTAGGAGGCAAGGTTCTTCAAGCCCTGTGATTTCCTTGCCATTCCCATGAAAAAAACAACTCCAGCAGAGTGCAGCTCTGCTCTCTTGCAGAATCCAGCCAAGTACAACCCACATTAAGGGAGTTGCTCTGCATTCATATTGAAAAGCGGGTGCTTGCCAACCTTACATGCCTCAAACTTCTTGTTTTAAACTCCTGAGCACTGGCCTGGGGAAAGGATTGTGTTGAGGAATATGTTCATACAGTGCCTGGCACTGGGGGTTTCTGGCTCATGACTGGGATTTGTAAGCAGCTCCTACAAGACTTGTAAAGCTCTGTAATGCATTTGAAGTCTGGTTTCCTTGGGAAACTTGGTTTAGCTGATTATAGTGTGTGTCTCTATCCATTCATTTCCTCCCCTCCAACTTCTGAACCCCTCAGCCAATCCCAGCCCAATTTGGCAGAAAGATAAAGGTTTCAGAGAGATTAGTTGTATGAAAATAAGTGTACAGGTATGGAAGAAAAACCTTATTACTGCAGTTCCCTCCTTTCCCCCTGGGAGAAAAGGGCTGCTATGTGAGCACACCTTTCTTAAGCACGAGGGAGCCCAGGTAGGAAGGGGGAAGGTACACCGAGCACCATTAACACCGTTTCCCACTGAACTGTTTGCTGCTTAAGCCACTTTGCCTCGTGCCCAGGGCTTGGAAACAATTTTTTAAAGCAGTGTGAAGAATGGGAAGATCTGAACTTAATTTCGGTGCTGCAAACTCAAGGTTGTGAGCAAACAGAAGCAATGCAACCCTTGCTTTTGCTTCCATGCATTACCATGCTCAAAATCCCCTGGCAGAAATTCCTCCCACGTGTGTCTCTTGGGTCCATGCAGCTAACATATATCAACCATACCCTCTGGGAGCACAGCCCTTCCTCAAAGCATCCCGTGGGCTTTGCAGGCCCATGAGCCAATCTTCACCATTGCTTACACTGGAGCAAAAGAGACACATGTGCCTGACTCGTGGTATTTTATCCTATTTTAACACAGAGACTTCGGTGCTGGGCAAGAAACCATCTGCAGGTGTCACTCCTGCACATGAAGTAAAAGCACCAGAAGAAACTCCGGGACAGGTGGCCACCCGGCAACTACATTAAGACATCATAACTCTGACCAATTTGTAAGCAGGCTGAAAGAACATGCACCCTTCCTGGAAGGGGGAGAAGTATCTCTTTAAACCCTGGGGATATGACCTCTTGTCCTCCCTGTTTATATGAGGGAGGGGAAGAAGAAAAAAAAACAGCCGAGAACAAAAAAAAAAAAAAAAAAAAAAAAAAATGAAGCGGGAGAAGAGGAGAGAAAGTCTGAGTTGTCAAAACCTCCCCCCCACCATCAGCTTTTGTGATGGAAATGGAAATGGTAAGGGACACTCTCCAGTGCCTGGTTTTCTCTCTTTGTCATTCAGGCTTTGCAAGGGAGAGCTTCTCTCTGTTTATTTATCAACTTGGATCCCTTGTCAACACCTCACTTGACTGAGGTTTTAGCACCTTAGGGGGGTTTGGAGGGTAACGCTTTTATTTTCAACTCTCTCTACCAAATCTCTGCTCTTTTTCCTTCCCCACTTCTAGCTTAAGAGTCTCCTATGGTAAAATATTAGACAATCCCCCATCCATCCCTGCCCAGCCCTTGACAGTGAGAATGGTTTTAGGTGTGCACGGGGTAGGTACACTGCTGCTTATTTCATTATTTTCCATCACACAGCAAAGCTCTGGCCCAGCTCATCAGCTCCCCCATGTTCCCCTCTTCACATATCACAAAGGGCTGATACCCAGTGCAATGCATCATAACTTTACCATTGAGGTATTTCATATTGAGCTATTTTAAAACAAACCAAATACCAAACAACCAAGTAATCTAAAAAAAAAAAAGAAAAAAAAAAGAAAAAAAAAAAAAAAAAAACAAAAAACCA
>JANRGW010005950.1:0-24915 GCA_024733675.1 Psilopsiagon aymara
TGCCCCGTGCATTTCCCCCACCCCCCCCCCTGGAAATCAGTTGAAAGATGGCTCCATTTAACCTGAAATTCTGTGAGAGTCAACCATAAAGCAAGCCAGTAGGTTTGAGAAACCTACACAGATAAGAACTGTGGATTTTACTGCAAGATGTATCTTTAGCTGAAGATCTTCTTGAAACAAAGATGTCTTGAATTTCTATAATGTTTGATCAAAACTAACACATAGGTAGAAAACTCCTTTCAAAGTTTCCTTTGCAGTAACTGTCTCTCTAATTTTCACAATATATTGTCTTGATTACTTAGGACAGATCTGAATAACTTACTGTTGTTTTGTATTGCCTATATTTTTTCTCTAAAAATCTGTCTTCTGATGGCGCTAATTCAAAACAATCTGTTCTTGAAACAACAAACCCACCAGCTTCATGTCACTGAAATTAAAGGAACTAGTTATTTTGAGCTATGAAACATTTCTGATGTAAAACTATAACTACCTCATTATGGTGTGGGAAGAAAAAATAATTAACACATTCTATGGCTTTCATAAGTAGTTTTTCATAATTCAACTCTACCATTTGAGATGGTCATCAACATGTTTTTCAGTATGCTGTGTGCTGTAATTATCTGCTTTTAGGGAAGGGCTGTTGAAAGTATCCTACAAAGTACATTATCTTTTAGGGTGGGTTTGGTTTTTGGTTTTTGGTTTCCTTTTCACTTCTAATCTAAAGGTTGTTTGTAGGAAGAAGTTATATGAACTACAGTCAATTTATACCACCTGTGTGCTTGATTCTACCTGTTATCTATCTACCAGTAACAATCTCCCTGAAAGCTGGAAAGGAAATGCAAGCTCCTTCCTTCCTGGGATATGATAAAAATGTAGTTTTACCACTTCACCTCCATTACTGAGTTTTGGGGGTTTATTTGCTCCCTGGTCTCTCCCATATGCATGATCACAAACAGAAAAAGTGAGACCAAGACATTGTAAACTTTTGGTTTCGAAGGTATGCTTGGAGGATACTATCAGTAGCCCTTACAGTCACAGAAAGAAGCAATGTTTGCTTCTCAGGTTTCATTGACTTCTGGTCTGTGTCTCTCCACCTGAACTATCTTTATTCCTTTACCATTATACAATGAGCCTACAAATGTAATAAGGTTAACTCTCAAAGAGAATTGCCATGTTATTCTGCAAGACCTGCTTTTAAAAGTATTTAAAAACCAACCTTTTGTAGATTAATAGTTTTATATAATGATCTTTTTCTTAGCTGCCCTTTAAAAAAGTTGCTTTGGGTGTATGTCTTTAAATAAAAATAGCTGATCATTCACTATGATTTTTATGATTCATTTTTTATGAAATTAAGCAATAAATTAAAACTAATAGCTGGTATACTCTATCTCTACTGCAAACATTGATGGAATTATAGCTACCAGAAGGCTTTATTATGATAGCACTGGCTAAAGAAAGTAACCTGTGAGGCTTATACTCAGAATATAATTTTTGGTGATTTTGAAAATGAAACAAGAGTTAGGATAGAATTACTTTTTTGTCTGTTTTGTTCTGAAGAGACACCTGTTAATGTCTCTGTTGGTTTATGTTAGATTAGTGTAACTGAGGTTGGATTATCTTGCTTTATGGTGCACACAATACCTTCTGCTTTGCTTATGACAAACAAGTCTTAGTGCCTTTTACTTTAATGCCTGGGAGTTGTGGAGCAAAGAATGAAGCAACACAAGGCAGCAGTATGTGGTGTTTGCCTTGTCAGAATGTACTCTTGGTAGTTAAATCCTCTTGTTCATCATTATTTCTGGCCAGAAGCGTTCTTTTTAGCTCCACAAAGTGGACAGAAAACTAATTCAGAAGGTCTGCCCCCTTGGCTTTTGGTTGTCTTGAGCTGTTGACGGACAATGGCATAGCCACAGAGGGACAGAGCAAAATGAAATGAGTGGTGGTTGATATTGCTGCCCTGCCACACAGTAACACCTATGTTGCTGGAAGTGGTGAAGCGAGACATCACTTCAGGATGTTTTTAAAAAATGGTTAAACAATTTATTTAGATTTTCCTTGGAGGTTTAGGAAGTGAGGAAATGCGTGTGTTCTCCACCTCCAAAGGTTTCTACCTTTGCATGGAGATATGACTTTGAAAAGACATCCAGACTCTTGCAGCCCCAATGTGATCACTGACTTCCTTGTATGGTGATGTAAAGCATTTATTTATCTCTTTTACCATCTTGCATCACACTGAGGTTGCTGGTGTTGCTCTTGCTAATAAATGATACACATGCTGTATAGACTAATAGTCCTGTCTTGTTTTATATCCCCTTCTTGTAACTGTAACTCAGCTTCAGGTACAGTCTGTAGCATTTAATTTTTTAATTGAGGAATTAATTAAATTGGGTTCCTTGATCTCATTCCCTTCTTACTATTGCACAAGCAGGGCCATAATAATGTACAGACTGGGCTGGAAAAAAAGAATGGCATTAACTCAAATGAAGCTGTGATCTCAGTAAAGCAAGAGAGGAAATGTTCCTAAATCAAATTAAAAATACTTTAGTTTTTCCTCAGTACTTAAAAAAAACCCCTTTTCTTCAATACTTTCTCTATACAAGTGAGATGCTTTTGTGCTGGGGTATGGGATGGTGGTGCTGGAGTGTCTCCCCAGTAAGATTCAGGGTTAGCAGGGCAAGATTTTTGGTATGGAAAAGCCACAGAGGATTGAAGCCTTCACATAACCTATCATTTCATCAATATCTTGGACTCTTATCCTAGATACTTTGGGTCTTAAAAGATGGGTTTTGCCTGCTAGTTTGCAGGTAGGCTGAAATTGTTAAAGGCATTTCCTGTGCTCTGCTGCTTTTCTTGACTTTTTTTGTATTGCCTGGAATTTACAGATGAGAAGCTACAAAGCTCTAACTCATTCACGTAAAATCACACTTGTTCATGAATGGCTTAGAAAGGCATTATAAGGATCATTGGCTCATCTTTTTTTTTTTTTTTTTCATTTTCCCCGAAAAAACCTGCAATACCTGAGCAGAGATCTCTAAACAAGACTCTGTTGCTGTTGTGAATGCCACTTTGACTGTGATAAGAAAATGTTATCAAATAGCAACCCTTCATTATTTCTTAACAGTGATTAGATCACGAAAAAAGAAATTAGTGACTCTGAGTTTAAACCAAAACAATATGAGCATGTCGATCTGTGCTACCCTAAACTTCAGTTTCCCTAAATGAAAAGAAATGCCATTTGGTGCACCTGTGTTCCTTTCATGCTGCCAGGGGAATAGTCTGCTTTAACCCAAAGAGGACATCCGCTACTTTTACCTTGGTAGTTTTACCTCAGCCACAAGGTAGTCTTAGGTCCCTTGTGGATACTTAACCGATAAATGTTGGAATATTACTGTGTTATGTAGTACATATGTGCTTCCTTCTCTACAATGCTTCTTGAAGTAACATCTCACCTTTTAATTTCACTAATTAGCTAAAATTTATTTGCTTACTGTGAGATGAAGTCAATGAAATGAAAAATTCTTCTGAGCTACCTGAAGAAATATTCTCTTAGAAGTACAGTTCTGACCAAGTAGAATATTTCTTCTTGGTATCATCATTCCAAGTATCTTTTCCCCCAGCTGGAAAAAGCAATTTATCAGAAAGACAAGACAGGAGGAATAAACAAATATGCAGTTTTAATTGATGTCAGTCTATAAGGACCCAGCTAAAACAGTCTCTTGTCCATATCCTAGGAAGCTTTAAATTTAATCTACCGCATCATGTTGATTTACCGGAATAATCTTGCCTTCAATTTACTGAACATGTCACCCTTCCTAATGGATTTTTGATTATTTTCAGATTCCTACTCCTGATAGAGAAATCATATCTTGGTGTTGGTCTCAACATTGAAAGAGCTTCTGTAACATTATAATGTAAAGTTCCTGTTTCTCTGGCTATACATAATATTTTTATGTATGCACTAAAATTGAAGCTTGTGAATTAATTGCTTTAAAAAAAGCAAACAAAACCAGCAACAATGAAAGCACAACCAACAGGCTTAGAGTGGTTAGGGCAAAATGTCTGAACTCAGAGATCCATCTGCTGCCACCTGAATCTGTTTATACTTCATAATCTCTTAGGCTTTTGTGTTGTTTGGGTTTTGGGAGGATTTTTTGTCTGTTTAGGGTTTAGCTGGTGTTTTTGGGTTTTATTTTATTAAATCAGATTTCTTGAACTGATGACTGAAAGACATGTCCCTTGCATATATTTGGGTTTTTTAGATTTTTTACAAAAAGTATTGGTTTTCCTAAGATAAAGCTTTGGGGTGACTATTTTTTTTTTTTTTTTACCTTTAAATTTAAAGAATCTGGATGGATTTAAAGTATATACAACTGTCAATTAATGCAATAAACTTTTGAAATATAAGGAAAGAAAGCAAATAAATCAGAGGAAGAAGCAGAAAGATCTCCCAGGTTCAAACTACCTGAGTCTGGGAAGACACCTGACTGTAGGTATTTGTAGGTACTTCTTAAAATCTTCTCTAGGCTTCATAAATACCTGAGCACCTTTGAAATGTCCAGCCTCCATTGAGTCACGCTTATTGAACATAGCAATCAAATAAGGAAAAAAATTACCAGGAGCAATCTTCTCTATACATTGGCAAAATGTGTGAATATAATAGATGCTGCCTCAGGGTATATTATTGTCTGTATGGAGAACTTGTAGAGCTATGGCTTGCATGTGTTTTAGTCATCAAAGTATCCCGAGATACTGAAGTACTTGTTCTAATGGTAAGTATGAGATCAGCTCTCATGCTGCTCTGTCTTTGTGGTTACTCCTGCTGGTAAATAAAAACGAAAATGAACACAGCATATACTTGAGTTAACTTTTTCTGGTGCTCAGTGGGGTTTGTGGTCATTTTTCTGTGCCATTTCTCTCATACACTCAAACTTCATTGATTTGGAGCCTGGGGTGTTTGTGGGATTTTGGAGGTAAGTTTTTTGCCTCTGGCTTTTCAAAACAGTATGTTGAAGTCATATTCTCTGAGGAAATTGACATGCACTGGAGACTGAGTTATAAATCAGTACAACTTTGTGTAAGGTAGTGAAGCAATACTATGTGTGCGTATTTTACTACTCTGTGCAGAGTATCTCATTAGTGCAGCTGTACTATTTTGAAGCCAAGCTTAGGTTCAAAGCCGACTGGAGTAGTTCCCTGTGACTTTGTACTTCATCAGGTATTAAGTTTCAGGGAGTCATCACACACTGAGACAAAGACCATTTTGTCTAATTTGGCGTATAATCTTTTATCTTCTCTGTTGTGTACCTGTTGACAGCACTGAATAAACCTAAAAGCAATTTAATAGCTATTCATGATGTGAAGTCAAGCAGACCCAAAGAAAAGAAGGCTTGTATTCTTCAAGCTAGCCAACTTGCTATACTGTTGCTTCCCAGTTTATGTAGAATATATGTCATGTCGCATTTCTAAGCTCTTGGTGGCAGATCTAACTGCTCTCTTCCTACAGCCTAGTCTTAATCAACATTACATTAGGTATGATAGCTGAGATGATTTTTTAGAGAAAGCAATTTTCTTCCAGCTGAGATAAATTCATAGGTCTGTGATAACCATTTACAGCCCTTGAGATAACAGTACCCCCAACTTTAATGAATTATCCAGCCCGAAACCTGTAAAAGAAGACTTAGATTGTGGCTTTTTTAGACCTGCTGTGTTGAAGTATAAGGATATTCTGTGGTTCAAACTCCTCTGAAAGTGTCCCAGCAAATAGCACTTTGGCAGATGGCTTCCAACAAAGAGCATTCCATTAAAAATGGAAGTGTACGTATCTATATGTCTCTTCTGAGGAAGCGTATGCTACAAAATGAATAATCTGGCAGGTGCCAGGAACAACTGATGAGCTTGAGACACCTGAATGAAAAGCTGTAAGACTGAACTAGGTGTTTTTCACTGGTCAGTCACCTGTTCATACTCATTCCATTATTGCAGGCAGCCCAGAAATTGAAACAGGTTTTGGAACAGACTCGTGATAGACTTCAGAATTGGATTTCCATTGTATTTTTTCTAGGTCATACAAAAAATGTGGCTAACGAACCTGTGACTGAATTGCAGTTATTAGAAGGTCACAGCAAAATTGAGCCTCCTGAACTGACAAGGTGGTAGGTAGCCTATTATGTGAGACAAATTATATTTCATTCCTTGAGTATGCATTATAATATCATTAATCATAATGAATTTTTTAGGTATTAATACAGCTCTACTGCATAATTTCAGAAGGTTTACAGTTTATTCTAGCACCTGAAAGAATTTATCCCAATGTTGGTATTATGTGTACAGAAGATGCAGTAAGACTAGTAATATTCCTGCTTTGATTATAAAATGAGTTACCTTTTTACAAAGATAAACTGTAGACAATAACGTGAATATTGTTATACCACTAAAAAGTTGAAGTAACTCAGTAGAGCCAAGAAACACTGCACTGACAGCCATGTCTTCCATCTCTCTTCATTGTCAATACCCCAGACTTTTTTTGAGATCTTTGAAATGCTTCATAGATAACAGCTCAAATGCACTTCCTTAATTAAGACAATAATTTATGCAGCCTTCTGAGAGGAAAATTCTACAATTTTAGATTTGTTGCATTCAAATGAGTCAACAGTTGTTCACTTATCTCATAGTAGATTATCAGAAATGTGTCTGTTTTTCTGAGCGTTAATTTCTTTTGAATATACAGTCAAATACTGTGTTATCAGAGGATGCCACAGTGTGGCAGCTGTTGGTAAATGCTGGGTGTCTTGGAGTTTTGGTTTTGTTTTTGTTTTTTTTTTCTTTTTAAGTATTACATTTAAAATGGTGTTTTCAAGTGTTTGCTTATGATTTTATTGATTTTTCTTTAATTACCTCTTTTTCCCCAAATTGACCCTTTTTTTCTGAGAGTGAATGTTGAGAGTTTTCACTTCATTATATCTACTGTTTGGTTTTGGTTTTTTTTGGGGGGGGGGTTGCTTTCCTTAATGGCCCTCATAGTGTCTTCTTTACAAACACATAAGTCAAGTATAAAACACAGCTAAACCAGATTCTCTTCACCAGGACTCCTTCAGCTGCAGTTTGTAATTACAGTTCCTTGATTTTGCAGTCTGCATGATGCTTATATGACCAACAGGGAACTTGTCATAGTCATGTCAGATCTTACAGTATCAGAGGGAGAGTAGAGGCACAGATGGAAGTGACAGTACCAGGTACATAAACAGTGAGGGATCAGATGCTGTGCATCTGCTTTATGGAGAATAGCATACACATATAAAAGCAATATCGATGTATTCACCACTGTGCTTGTGGGAATTCAAAACTGCAACAAGCGCTTGCAGCTAACAAGAAGCTTGCAGAAAGTCTGGGTTCTCCTTATCTCTGTTTCCTAATAATAGACTTGCTGCTGTTGGTGACAATATTCCTGTTGCAGAGACAGACTTTTAAAATCTTTTATCTTTGGGTTGTAAGGCAAAGAAAACCAAAATAAGAGGGGTTTTGTACTCCTCTGGTTGAGAAAGGCTTAGAATATAGAGTTACTCTATTTATTAGCCTGTCAATCTGTTTTCTGTATTTAGAACTACTTACTCTCTGGTTATGGTCTCTTACCCTGACTGATCACTTTCATCTCAGGATGTGGGTAATGGAGAGAAATAAATCTGTGTATTGTCAAGAGAGTCATGTCCTGCTTCAGGAGATGGAAAGCATGTTGCAGGTTGTGATTCAAGTGTTGCAGAAGAGAATGGCAGTATACCCATCACAACTGATGATGATAAGTCAGATTTATCCTTTCTTTTATTGTTCCTCTGAAGCTAGTGGTAATACACTTGGAAAGAACCTTTTTCATTCCCTGAGGCTCTGGTAGAATAGCAGAAACCAAATTCTGTCCTACCTATTATGTTTGAGTTTTGGGCAAAGATAAGTCCCTGACCACTGCAGAGCCACAGTACCCAGAGATGATGCCTTAAGATGTGAACTAGAGGTCTTATTAGGCTGCTCCTTGTAAGCAGAACTATTTCCCTTTCAGTGAAGCAATTGAAGGGGCTCTGTTTGAATTAAATTATAGAATCACACTGTATTTAACTGCTTTGTTTATTTAACTAAGATCCCACTGAAGGAATTTTACTAAGGCAGACCTCTTCCATTGTCCCCAAGATTTTAAGTGAGAATAGGCAAAAATGATGTCTACCTTGTGGGTTTTTTTGTGGGGATCTCTTTGTTGTCTTCATTTGTTTGTGTGTTCTCCCCTCCCTTCATTCTTGCTGCTGCTTCCCACGCAGCTTGTCAATATTCTTCAAGGAGTGAGACACAAGAATGGAAAAAAAACCTGAACATGTTCTCAATACAATAAAAGCAAGAAAGTGACAGCCACTGACTGAGAATTAGAACTAAAAATATTCCTCTCTATTCTGAAGGTGAATCTTTGAGATAAGACTCATCTTGTTAATAAAAACAGGTACAAACAGCTTACTTGAATAAGTAAAAAAAAAAAAAAAAAGATGTCTCATTTCAGTAGAGACTCAATGCAGCATATTTGGCCATAACTTCCCACTCCCATGTGGGTTTTGGTTTTGTTTAGAAAAACACTGAGCATGTTTGAAAGTTTGTGAGCAAAAAAGTTCTGCACTTGAGTATTTTTTTCAACTGTTTGTTGCTACTGCTTCAGGTGAATTAATGACACATGATGGAGGAGAATTACATTTTTAACAGCTCAGAATTGTATTGTTTTCTCTCTTCGAACTGAATGTGCTGTTATACTGACTTACAGGTAAGGAAATTGACCCAGCAATAACCACATGCAAAGATGAACATCACTGCTTCCTTCTGAGTTCTGAGGACACACACAAAAAGTCTTTTTAAGATTTTTGCATAAGCCTTTTGAAACTAGCTGTTCTATTGTATGAGACCAGATTCATAGAAGAGGCCTTTGAATATTTCAGTTCTGAGCAATTTTTGAACAACATATAATGCTGAGAATAAAACGAACTCAGAAAAGTACTGACAGTAAAAATGGCACCAGTGAAAAGTGCTGTCAGGTGAATCACTAGTGAACTGAAGTACATGTTTGCAAAGCAGAATTCTCCTTTTTGTCTGAAGTCAATGGGTGACAGCAAAATAAATAAGAAAAAGTAATTTTACTTCTTAGTTAGTCTATTGCTTGAACAATGAAGCCAAGACAACTAAAAGTATTCAGTGGGAGAAAATGAGCTAAAAGAATGCAGTATAGAAAAGGAAAATTAGGGGACTTCTGAACTTTTGAAAATTAAGGGGCTTGTAAACTCTTATGTTCTATACAAGAATGTAGAATCATAGAATCATAGAGTAGTTACTGTTGGAAAGGACCTTAAGATCATCTAGTTCCAACCCCCCTGCCACGGGCAGGGACACCTCACACTAAACCATATCACACAAGGCTATGTCCAACCTGGCCTTGAACACCGCCAGTGATGGAGCATTCACAACTTCCCTGGACAACCCATTCCTGTGCCTCACCACCCTTACTGTAAAGAATTTCTTCTTCATATCCAATCTAAACTTCCCCTGTTTAAGTTTGAATCCGTTACCCTTTGTCCTGTCGCTACAGTCCCTAATGAAGCCTCCCCAGCCTCCCTATAGGCCCCCTTCAGATACTGGAAGGCTGCTTTGCTGTCTCCACGCAGCCTTCTCTTCTCCAGGCTGAACAGCCCCAACTTTTTCAGCCTATCTTCATATGGGAGGTACTCCAGTCCCATGATCAAACTCGTGGCCCTTCTTTGGACTTGTTCCAACAGTTGCATGTCCTTTTTATGTTGAGGACACCAGAACTGCACACAATAGTCCAAGTGAGGTCTCACTTGGAGTAGAGGGGCAGGATCACCTCCCTCAACCTGCTGGTCATGCTCCTTCTGATGCAGCCCAGGATACGGTTAGCTTTCTGGGCTGCAAGAGCACACTGCAGGCTCATGTTCATTTTTCCATCAACCGGCACCCCCAAGTCCTTCTCTGCGGGGCTGCTCTGAAGGACTATCTATGATATAGATCAAAAGTTGAAGCGTATTTAATCCATTTCTCAAGCCAGGTAGAGCTCTGAATGCTTTAGAAGAAATAAGCAGAATTGGTTCAGGAGAAGGTGAATTGTATCATGAACATCCTTTTGCATTTACTGAGCCCCATCCAATCCTATTCTGAAAAGAAAACAGAATGCGCTTCCATGGCTTGCTTTGAGAAGTGAACACCCTAGACTTCTGATTACCAAACCACAGATGAGTATCAAGGAAAAAAAGAAAAATCTTCAGTTGCTACATAAATGTAATGTGTTCATTAAAAAGACATTATATCAGCCACATTGTCACTGTTGAGTCTGTGTACTGTTAGCAATTCCAATGCTTGTTTTAGTACATATTCAAGTTTTATTATATTTTTTGTTTATGGTGAATGTGCAAATGAAAAAGACCAGTTGGAAAGAATAAATTTTCCTGTGAACAGACAGAACTTTATTTTTAAAATATGGATAACCCCCTGATTTCTTTTATTATTTAGGAACATAGATGTTAGTGTATAAAAGAGAAGAGAAACAGTAGAAAAACATTTGCTGTAAAACGCTTTTCATCAAGGGGGAAAAAAACCAGCCATGACAGTCTTCAAAGCTAATTATATTTTCCTTTACCGCTTGCACTCTTGAAGACCCATATCTCTTTGTTTTGTTGTGGTATAAAATTTCATCAATAAGTCTTAGTAGTGTGATTGTTATAAAATATAACTGGATGTGATTACTACTTGATAAAAAAAAATGGTATTTTCTGCCTTAATAAGGTCTTGGGAACCTGTTTTAGCATGAAGAAGCATTCTCACATATACCTTCTAAATTAAATTTTTTGAAACTTACACCAGGTTTTGTAGGACTTTGTGTCACATAATCTTCTAAATCGTTTCATGTTTATTGTAACAATGGAATGTTTCCAATGATGAGGCAAATGTTTTCCTGACATTTATTCTAATTGTTTTATGCTCCAAAGGCATGTGGGTCACTTCCAAGCACATTTCATAACTTGTCTTTGATTGCATGTTGTGGATATTTTCAGCTAGGTAACTTGTCTGCTGAAAAATGTCATACTGTTATTAGTCATAGTTATAAATTTTTAAAGGTCTTGATGCTAGATATATTTCAAGTGACTGATGTTGAGTAATTTGCTTTTGAAATGTTACTACTCAGGCTGTGTGTTTTATAAGTCTTCAACAGTTTTTTTCAGTAGAGTGGACAACATTGTCCAAAATTTTTGGTCTACTCATGTAATCCCAGGTCAAAATTTGGCTGAAAAGGCTTTTGTTCATCATTTTGAGGCTTGGATATGTTCCTAATTACAGTGACTCTGCTTGGGATAGTCCAGGATCTTTGCTAATTCTCTGTTTTCCACCATTTGAAATCTGAAGAGCATCCAACTCTGCTTTTATATTTACCTATTTTCATCTGTATCAACCAAAATGATTTTCACATAATTTGACAAACTATTGGGTCTCGTGTGTAAGACAATTGCATCTTAGAAAGTATACCATGCCCTTCCTGATGAGGGTGTGAACTGAAGTTTATTGAGCCAGAACCTTTGCTGAGGAACCAGATCCCAAGGACTGCGAGAACGGATGGCTGGATGTACCATGCCAGCAAGTGTCAAGAATACTTGGACCTCCCTAAAGACTCTATGGAGATCATATCCTACTTTAAAATCAGGATATATAATGGAGCTTTCGGTCCATGAGGCAAATTGTATCTATGTCTTGATAAGATGTTGCATGGTGTACGCAGCAAATGCAAACATCACACCACTGAATTACCAGAGACAGCAGCAGCTATGATAAATTTAGACAATTTTTGACCAGTTTCATTCATCAGTAATGAAAAGGAGATTTGAATGCTGAATTAAGAGTGAAAATGTTTTACAAATCGTGCTGGGTTTTAAATAATTTTAAAGGCACTCAAATTTGCTCTTAAACCTTCCCTCTCCTTATCAAAGAATCACATTTTAAAAATGTTCTCACTTCACATTTGAGTAGTTCTGCTCAGAGCAATAGTGTCAGGAAAATGATATATGTAACTGAGAGTAGATATATGATAGTTTTAAAAATTACTTCCACTAAAGCATCTGTTCTGAAAGAACCGTAATAGATTCGCAGTGGCTGAAGTTCTCATCTTATTGAAGCTGAGAGAATTCTGTGGCTGATTTTAATGGGGTCAAAAAAATAATCTCATATAGAGTTAGAGTTAATTTTAAAAAATAAAAAAAAAATTCCTTGGAAGTTAGAAAGATTTAATTTGATTTACAACCTCCAGTAATATTTTCCCTCGGTCTTTCTATATATCTCTGCTCAGGAAAGTATAGAGAACAGGTGGAGAATCCATGCAGTTCTTTAGAAGTAACTTCTTCTGGAAGCTCTGAACTGGCAGCCTCAAGACTCTGAGCCGAAGTCCAGATTATTTTGGAGTCAAAATGAATCTGTTTTATTCTGTGGTCACAGATAGTTGTGTGTGAAATAAATCTGTGTGCACTTCTAAAATCAGTCCAAAAATAATATTCTGACAGTTGGCCTCCTTTCTGGAGTTGGCATTAGAATGATGAAGGATAATTGAGCAAGAAACAAAGAGTAGATTTTTTTTCTTCAGGTTTTAATTAACTCTGTCTAAGGAAATGACAATTCTTGTAGGCAAGGGAAGTGAAGAATCATTTACATTTCTGTCATGGATAAAGTATCTAGGAGCAGTAAAACAGGGGCTTTGCAAAGGGAGGTGAGCTGGGAGCCAAAGGCAGCAGCAAGGCAGGCAGGAGAGTGCTGTCAGAGAAAATGGGGGGTGCTCCTGGTAGTGTAAAATGCTAGAGAAGGCTAATGATGAGGAGGGTCATCTGAATTCAGGCCATGAAGCTAAAGAGAAATGCAGGTAGCTGCCTGCAACTACATCATGCCTACAGCATAGCTAAGGCAAAGGCTGAGGCCCGGGGCAGCTCCTGAGGTGCTGAAGGGAGAGAGGTGGCATGAGGACCTGAAATGAGGCTTCCTATTGCTTTTTCTCACAATTTATCTAAGCTGATCTGAGGTTACATGACTGCTGTACTGGAGCAGACCTCGAGCACCAGCTGCTGAGCTTCTGTGGCTGGGGAGGATGAGGTGGCAGAGAATCACACGGACTGAAGGATACAGGTACTTTAGAGCACCCCTGATGTGAGAAACCTGTGTCAGACCCTTGCCTTGTTGGCTGTAGCTCCATTAGCAATGAAATACTATTTATTTAAATTAGTTGTGTTGTTCTTATATGTTCAACAGTTGCCATGATTCTGATACATTGCTGGAGTTCTCAGACTTCTTCAGAGCACTGGGACCCAATCAAAATTAGAAAGGCACCTGTTAAAAATAAAGGCAGCTATTCAGCTGAATTTAGGAGATAAGGAAAAAACTTCCACACTCTCTCAGAATTTGAAAATCCCAACAGCTTTCTGATGAGGGAGTTACTAAAAATGGATTGTTAATGTTGAAGTATAGGAATGACAGTCTTAAAAAAATCAAGGTGAATATGTACCTATACTGTGGTATACAGCTCAGGTTAGGACAATAAGATGGGTCAGATACAGTTTCACTGAGAAGTCCCCCAATCATTTAATGGTGTCAGATCCCCAGTGTGCACCACTCCTTATTGGTATCTCAATTTTCTTGCAGCAGGACACTGTCTTTAATAACATGCCAAAAATGGAAGTATTTTTTTCAATCTTGACCAGAAACGAAAAAAAGTATTTGACCTTTCTCAGATTGGCTTTTTGGGAGTTACTGCTGTGCTCATGCTTCTTTATTTTTATTTTTTTTAAACTCAATTTGTAGACTGAACAAAGTGGGGGGAAAGCTAAGTGTTTGCAGTATGTAGTTACTAGAGAGTAACTACATTCAGTCTCCATTTTCCTAACTCTATCTAAAATTTCAAGTGCCTGACAACAAAAACAATCCATAGATGTCCTGCCAGAATATTTCTGTTTGGTGTACAAATCAAAACCATGACAGATTTGCAGGAGATATCTGTGAGTAGTTAATTTTTAGCAGTTTGCTTTAAATCAGTCTGTTCCTTGATCACATGTCAAGCTTCTGTAAGCACTGAAGGAAAACAATTTATTGCAAGAGGTGCAGCATCCACTGTTTTAAAGTTCTAGTCCAGATGAAATTAAAAGCTTTTTTTTTTCTTAATATGTAAAAGACTGCATGTAAAAATGAGGCAGACTTTAATAACTCTTAAAATCATTAGCATTGAATGTGGTGAGGCATGGCACTTTATCAGCAGAAAATAAAAAATTAAGAAATTAATTTGTTTGAGTGGGAAAGTAGCACTTTTGGGTTTGTTTTGTAGTATAGATATTGCCATTTATTTTTCAACTCTTGATTTGAGAGTAAAAAATGAGGAATGAAGAAGAGAATCTTGCTTTATCTCTGTAAATGACATATGGTTTATTAAAAATCAGGCGTGGAAAAAAAGTCTTTGGCAGGAAACCAAATCAATTACTTACAAATACTTGCATGGTCGAAGCTGTAAGAAATGAAGGATTCTTCTGTAAATAGGTTGAAGATTGATCTTTTTGATACATATTTAATCCTTGGGCACCAATTGTGATAGTGAATACTACTTATATCTGCTGAGAGTCCTGTCTGTATACTGTATGTGTTTCCTCTGACATCTTGGGTCCTTAAGAATGAACATTTCCAGAACTGGAATAAGAGTATAAAAATCACTAGCTATATTTCAATTTTCTTGTAACCATAGGATGTCATTGATGATTTTTCCTGAGCTACAATTTTCATCTGATGATCAAATAGCAGCATTATGGGAACTTGACCATTACTGAGAAATATTCTATGCTTTTTTTTCTTTTTCTTTTTCTTCCAAGAAAATCATGAAGTTTTAAAACCTTACTTACTTAGTTTGACCTTCCACTGAATTTGATATGCCCTTTCCAGAGAAGTATAGAAATGTCCTTTTCTTGAACTCCATGACACTTATCCTTGAATTTAAATTGTTCTCACCATAACTGTTTCTGCTGTCCTTATCGGTCATTTTTTTCTGTCCACAAAGCAGGCACAGACTGTTAGCTATGCAAATCGTGCAGTTTCCTAGGAATAAGGTGGCAGCACTTTACCCATACAAACTCAGTCATATTTGACTGAAATGAGCAGTGAAGTTCCACTGCAACCACTTGGACTTTTTCCTTTTTTACAATATCCAAAGACATTTTCAAGATAAGAGCCCAAATTTTGACTGTAAACCCTCTGGACAGAAACACTTTTATCTCACTTTATGATGGTACAGGGCATAGTGTGATATGATCTTGGTTCAGCCTGTGACTGTGGCTGTCACATAAATAATGAAGTTCTGTGCTGGAGTTATTCAGATTACTCCTAAATGTTCACTATAGTCTAACTCAAATGAAATATGTATACAGCTGACATTTTCTTCCCATCATTTTACTTTAAAAAGAGAAGAGGAAGCTAAAAAGGGCATAAACTTTATTACGAATATTTCAAGTACTCTCTAACAGTGCCTAATAAAATCTCCTCAATGTGAGTAACATTCAGACTTTCCAAACCCAAATGCACAGTAGAAGGCAAGGAGAGTGATATATACATTTCTTCCTCTTATTCCTCTGAAATAAAACCTTGTTAACTCTCAGGAGAAGCTGTAAAATGAGGTGATTGTATTATTTCAATAACCTCTGGTTATAGCTAATTTTGCCTTAATATGTGAACTTTTCCTCAATTTAGATGTCATTCTCTCAGCATATGGAATATTGTTCATAGGATACTTACTGGGTTGGTTAGATATATCTTCCACTGATGGTAATTGCAAAAACAAAACCTTACTGCCAAGAAAAAGCGTGTTGTAACGTCTTTAATATGCAAACGTATGTTCATCTTAATATTGCCCTTGTTGCTAATAGCCGCAAGCTGACATCTGCTCCTGTTAGAGGGCCTTGTCTAGGACTCCAACTGCTATTTGAACAGAGAAGCCTGTGCTTACATGCAGAGATAAAGCTATGAAGAAATTTTAGCTGCTTGATCTAGAAATCCTTCAGAGAAGTTTATTCAAAGTGCAAAATTTTCCTGGAAATATTTGGAGTAGCTTGGACCAGTCTAGCAATGTGGTACAGAAGATAGAGCTGCAGCTGCAGAAACTCATGTTGAGGCACAGGTTTCAGTGTAGCATTTTCCAAACTCATTGTAGGAATGTTTTGTTTGAAATTAATAAGTTTAATGTCTGCATTACCAAATTAATTTGCTTCCCTAGCATGGCAGTGGGGCAAACAGCTGTATGTCCTTTGCTTCATGCAAAAAAAGAAAGTAAGCTAACTGCTAAAAGAAGCCAGGGTGAGGGTATAATTTCACAGATACCCTTGCTGACATCTATGTTGCTATAGCTCCTGTGCCCATTAGCTTCATTCTCTTTTCCACACTGTTTTCTCAGTTGTGCTTTGTGTCAAACGCCTGAATTAAACTACAGCACAGCACAACTGACCAGAAAAAACCCTTTCTGTTCTGCTTTTGAGGAATGCCATTTTACTCTTGAATGTACCCAGTTCAGGAAGCAGGATACAAAATGAAGAAGAAAGTAGGGATGATATAGAAGGCATCTGTCTGATAATGGACAACATTTCTACTCAACATCTGCTTCTGTAGAAGTTTAGCTTAGAAATGCTTGATACAGGCTGGGACAAATCTATCCTCTATTATACTGATCCATAGGCAATATTGCGTTAATGTTAGGCTTGAAATTACTGTAGGTTCAGAAAGACCCATTTTTTCTTAAACCTCTCAGGCACCAGAGGAATATTCTGTTCGTTATGGTTAGCACTGAATAGCTTTGTGACGACTTGAAATTGCTGAAGTTTTGTCTCTATCTCTAGATGCATTTCAGTAGCAGTAAGAGAAGGCTGTAAAGTTCAGTAAGCATTACCTCTGTAAGTACAAGCATCACCTTCATATGCCTGCAGGTATTGCACTCTTTAGACTATTATCTTGATGAGAACTTCAGTTATTTTTTATCTCTTACTGGAATTGTGTTTTTCACAAAGCCTACATGAATTTTATGTATTGCTAGCCTTGATGAATCCTGTCTTAGCCCTTCTTAAGTAATGTATAATCCCTAGTCACTCCATTTACACTCATTTTGTAATAGTAGATGTCATTGCAATATTACCTATGCTGGTTTTGGCTGCAATACAGTTAATTTTCTTCATAGTAGCTTGTACAGGGATATGTTTTGGATTTGTGCTGAAATAGTGATATTAACTCAGGGATGTTTTGTTACTGCTGAGCAGAGTTTATAGTGTCCAGGCCTTTTCTGCTCCTTGCCTCCCCACCCGTGAAGAGGCTGGGGTGCACAATGATTTTGGAGGAGAACCCAGATCAGCTGACAACAACTGAACCAAGGGATATTCCAGACTGTATGACATCATTCTGAGCAACAAAAAAAGCTGGAAGGAGAAGGAACAGGGGGATGTTCAGAATGGATATCATTTGTTTTTCCAAGTCACTGTTCTGCATGATGGAGCCCTGCTTTCCTGGA
Source organism: Psilopsiagon aymara (assembly GCA_024733675.1). NCBI lineage: Eukaryota > Metazoa > Chordata > Aves > Psittaciformes > Psittacidae > Psilopsiagon > Psilopsiagon aymara. The sequence continues at coordinate 17,585 of JANRGW010005950.1, forward strand.
GATGCCTGACAGGAAGTAGTGAATAATTCCTTGCTTTTGCTTTTCTTGTGTGTGTGGCTTTTACTTTACCTATTAAACTGTCTTTATCACAACCCAGGAGTTTTTTTACTTTTACCCTTTTGATTCTCTTCCCCATCCTGCTGCGGGGAGTGAGCAAGTGGCTACGTAGGGCTTAATTTCCTTCTGGGCTTAACACACAACATTACCCGAGGCTGAAAGGATTTCCCCTATATATCTTTCAGAGGCTTTTTTTTCAGTACAGGCATTTAAAGTAGCCTTTGCAATCCTGCCATGACATCAGAGAAAAGGATCCTGTCAGCAATTCAATATAAAATTGTACTTTTTACACTTCTAAAGGAATACTGATGATAATTCACCTCTCCTCTGTATTGAACTATTTAAAAGATGTCTCTGTGGACTTTATGCTGTCGTCTGCTAACTGATGAATCTGGAATTTATAGCAGCAGTGCCAGAAAGAGGCTGGCTCTTTCAGCACACTAAGCTGCATGTTTTCTGTGTGCAGCTCCCAAATTTCTGTGGTATCTGCAATATTTGTTCTTAAAGAACAATGAATACCAATATTAAGACCAAGTCTGGGTGGGCTGCATGTCCTGAAGAGTATTAGTGAAGGGCAGGGCTTGTCACCCTGTGCTAGAACATAGCCTTTTTAAGGAAATCAATTATTTGAGGGAAGAGCAGACAAGATGACTAATTAGCCATGTGTGACTCCAGAGGGAGGACAGACAGCTTGAGCACAATTTGTAGGCTTAGTCTGGGAAACTGTTTCCCCTCACAAGTGCTCCAAAGGAAAGCTGTGGCTTTGGAGGAAGTGGGCAAGCTGCTTGACTGGGCATGGCACCATATGAAGCTGAACTGCAGCTAATGGAATTATCTTTCTGTATTTGACTGTATTCATCATGCCAGGTTAAGGGATGCTAAGCTGGATTTAATCAGCATTTCCATGACTAGTAGCAATTTCTTAGAATATACAGGAATCTGTTATTTATTCTTAATAGCACTAACTGTCTCAGTTCAAGTCAGGTTTGCACTCCATAAAAAGACTTAAGTGTAGACTGAAGATAACTGTATTTTTTTACACTATTTTTATTTGGAGAAATAATGAGCTTGTAGCATGTCCCTGATGATTTGGATTTTTTGCCACCCTGGTATGTGATTAGAGGCAAAGGATTTTATGCATGTTTCATAACTAGAAGTCAAAAGATAGTCTAGGTCTAGCTATCAAATGTAATGATGTATTTTGCAGTGAAGTTCTGCTACTAATATATTTATCTTCATCTTGCTCCTGTGGTATTTTATTTTAAAAATATTTATAGACTGAAAAAGCCCCAGTATTCCAGTTACTAAATAAAATTAGAAAGACAATTCTGTTCATACAATGACCATCAGTGTCTTCACAAGGTAGTACAAGGTGTTCACTGTTAGGTATGGTGACCTGCTTCAATGCCATTCTGTTAAAACAGAAAAGATACAGTTTTTAATGTGCTCGCTTATTCAGTACAGTGGAATATTATGTATATTCAGTACTTCTTCTAATTTGTTTCTTGTTTAAATCCTTTTTTGTGTTTTAGACAGTTCCTCTCTAAAGTACCATATGAATGTTTGTTTTATTTCTTCCTGTGCTTGCACAGAGTCCAAATCACTGCTCCGATCTTTGGGTTACTGTGGAGAGTTTGGAAATAAAGCCAGTAGTTTCAGTGGGTTACATCCCCATTGAGGGTCCAAGTTGTGGTGATACTTTAAGGAGGACTTTTTTAATAACACTAGGGGTACCTTAATATTATTTGGTAAAAAATGAAGATGAGATTTTCCTAGTAATCTTGTTTCCTATAAAAAACTAAAAATGGACCATTTGATGCTCCAAATATCATTTGTGAAGTGTCCCTTTCTAGTATATGAATTGTGCAAATAAGTTGTAAAATAATAATTCTTTCCTCTTTTGCAAGTTGGCTTGTCCAGTTATACATACTCTTCCATTAGGAATTTTGGGCCTGAAGGGCAAAGTCTACATAAAATGAGTATACCTGACTGGGAAGATGAATGCATTAATGTGGAAGATACAAGTAAGCTAGCACTGCAATAATGCCCAGTGTCAGAAGTTCCAAAGCACTCCCAGAGTTTTGTAAAATCTTTTATGGAAACAACGTGTTTGAAAACCCAGTATTTTATCAACAACTTCGATGAAACGAATTGGACAACCTTGTAAATATGTCCAGTGACAAAGATCAAGGAAAACCAAAAAAACCCCAAACTTTTTCTGGTTCAAGAAGTGGCAAAATTACACAAGGTCTACCTGATCACTTTCAATAGCAGCTTCTGAAATGTACTGTCACAGAGGGAAATTGTTGTTGATTATATTCTTTTATTGTTGAACATAACTATGCTGAGACTCAAAAGATTATTCTGAAAAAGTTAATTAAAATCTGTAATGTCTATGATGGATAGAGGAAAGGGGGGAAAGTATAGCATCTTGTGGTTAAGTAAATAATTATCTTGCGAAGAAACTGAGATTGTGTATGATCTGTAATTGTTTAGAGCATAGCGGGAGAGAGGGTCATACTCTTAAGAGACAGAAACTTACCTGTTGGTCGATAAGCAGTTTAAACTCTCTGCTCTCGAATCTAAATTAGTTAGAAATATTCTGCATTCAAGGTCTTCTGCCTTGGTTATTCCCTTGAGTGCTGAAAGTACTATATATTCATCTACTGCACTGTAGTGACCCAATATGTTGCCCACCTTCGCCTATTTATCTTCTGAAGGACAAAATATTTTTTACCTGTCAGTTTAGGAAGTTTTGATTTTTATTTTTTTTGTCTTAAATTAATGTGACTCCCAGGTCTTTGTATTAACTCGCATAAAGCAAATCTTCAAAGTCTGTGAGCAATCATTTCACATTTGTCAGAGTTTTAGTACAGAAATTTGTTTTACTTTAATTCATCATGTTTTATGTATGTATTTAATTGCATTTATTTTATATTTAATACCTCTACAACATTATTTTAGTATGAAAATCTGCCTCTCTGAAGAAATTAACTTTTAGTCACCTGTACCATAAGTAGCACTTAGGTTCCCTAGTCCAAATCTCAAGTAGAGCCCTGCTTATGTAGTTTTGTTTTGTCTAGTAGGATATCTATCTTTCCCCTATCAGTAGGGTATCTTGCTTGATGCATTAAAAACTGAAGGATTCAAATCTCCTTTAAGATATTGCAGCCGTTTTTCATCGCTCCCTTCAAGCCTAATTTCTAATATTCACACACACATGTATTGACTTATCCCTTGGTTCCTTCTAGTTCCCTGGCCAAAGCTCTTTTCATTTACTAGAATTATCAATATGAGCTAATTTATAAAACCTGAACTGAACTGGGCAACTTAGCGGAAATGACTGTGAAATAAAGAAGCCTAATTATGCTTTGGGATTTTATAGTTAATCTGAATTTAATAATTAGCATATGGACCTATAGTAATCTGAATTTAATCTTTTCAAATTCAATGTCAATCTCTCAACAAAATGCCATTTGAAGATGTCTTTTTACTTCATTTTAAATTAAACTTCCTTCTAAAGTTCATTTATCAAAGTCCAGAATAATTCCCTTTTAAATGAAAAGTAGTACTTCATTCTCTTAGACAGAAACTGATGGGTTTGTGATCTTCCAATTCTCCAAGAAATGGAGAAGTCAAAAGTTCTTGTCTTTTTATGTTAGCTTCCCAGATGATACTTTTTGTTTTCTAAGAAGAAAATACCTGCAAGCAATCCATTGTTCTATAGTGGACACATACATGTTGGGCTTCAGTTAAAAAAGAGTTGCAACAAATGTCAAAAGAAAACAATTAGGGAAAGATGAACTGTATTTTTCAGGTAGCTAATATTTGCTTAAAGAAAAGGCGTCAGGGTTTTTCCTCTCTCAGTTTAAGTGTTGTTGTGGGCTGTTTGGTTTTTAAGGTGAATTTTTCATATTAACTCTGATATCATGTATCAAATTGCAGAATTGAGTCCTTTGGGATTTCTGTCCAAAAAATGAACCTTGTTTTCTAAAGCAGCAACAGTTTGTTTCTCCTTACTCCTTGCCAGTAAGAACTGGACTACAGGAAAGATAATTATATGACTTTGAAGGCACTGAGTTGTTAATTTATTCACAGAAATAGTTAACTTGTGATTTTGCATGAACTGTTTTGCCCTGGCACTAGTTAACAATTTTATCTGGATATTAAATCATCTGCAAATGTTAATAGAAAAAGGAAACAACCAAAAATAAAGTAGGCTTTCTTCTTAACACAGTTAATTTCTCTTCTGTGTTAGATGACCTGGCACTGGAAATAAAATTTTTGATTATGAAATCGCTAAACTACTGTCTGTCAAATACAGAAAACATTATTGTTGTTGTTGTTAATATCAGCAAACAGAAACTGCACAAAGAAAGAAAAAAAACCACAAAGAACTCCACACTTGAAATTGCAGTTGGGACACTAGCCCAGGTATTAGGAGACTTCTGCAGCGTGGGCTTGGTAGAGAGTACTTGAAAGAATCTATAACCCTCTCTAATGCCTATTTAGCTTTGTCTTGATAGGGAAAGGCTGCCTGCAGGAAATACAATTAGATTTCTGCTAAGGCCAGCAAGATGTTCTCCCCCCAAGGTCTGCCTTACAGTGGGTCCTTGACCTCCTTCTCCAAGATGGGCTGGGGGAAGGTCATGAGAGCTGTTCTGGGAAATGCTGTCCTCTCTCCAAGGCAGCAGCACAGTGTGGCACTTAACAACAAAACCTCAATGGTGTGGAGTAAGGAGGATCTCAAAGAACATTGTTAAAGCAAAATTTTAATTTCACCAGTTCATTTCTTATGCTATATGATGTTCCATTTTTAAAACTCTTTGGTATAGGTGTTATGCAAATTGTATAATAATTAGAGGCTTTCTTTAATTTTTTTGAGGGTGTATTGAAAGGTAGGCACATTAATGGAGAATTTCATCCTTCCATCATGTAAGAAGTTTGGGTATTGCTGACAGCTTGTGTTTTCTGTGTTAAGCTACCCTCATGTTGATGGTTTGTGCTGAAGGTAATGGGGCTTGGTAAATTTCTGATTGCCATTTGAGGAAAACCCAAAAATTGTTTTCCATAGCAGGTGTGTAGAATTGTTCATGCAGAGTTTAATGCCCAGGTCTCACTAAATTTCAGGCAGACTGCACTTGAACTAGCTTTTATACTGACATTAGAAAGAGGTCTCACAGTAGTTTATAGTAATATTTCCACTTCAGTAATGAGTGCAGAAGAAGCCTATTACCTGAGGTTTTTACATCAACACTATCTTTAATTGCCATTTCTGCCAATGATGCTTTGAAACTCAGCTCTAGTTTTATCATATAACATTTGGTATCAGCTGTAAAATTGTCCAATGTTCGATTGAATAGCGAATTTTATTATCCTCCTGAAAAGTTTTAATTAAGATGTTCAGAGGCCAAGCAGCTGTGCATGGAAATGATTAGTTCAGCTGAAAATCAAACTTTAGAACACTTAGTTTCAAATATTTAATTTATGTCCTGTCTTCTGCTTGTTATAGAAATCCAAATTAATTGAACTTGTAAAAATTGCAGATGCACTCCTATTGGTACAAACTTGGGAACTGGCAATGAAAATGAGCATGGGATTCATGTCTTTCTATTTGTAGAAAATCAGATTGTGACACCTTTGCATGAATGAGTCTCTTTAAAAGAGGACTGAGCCTGGGACACTGGGGCTAAAGCTGGACAAACAGGAAGACATGAAATAGTGCATGACTCTGAAGTGATCGGTTAGAATTAAGGGTTGAACATGTAATTTTTTTTCCTATGATTTCCTAGAAGTGTTCTTTCTTGTTTCCATAATATCCATGTGTAGAGCATCTTGTGAACTCTTATGATGGTCTTTTGGGGAATGTAGGCTATTTTTTTGGTTAAGGCTTGTCTGTCTCATGGTTTTTATTCATGACTGAAGCTGACAGGGTTCTGCATACCAATCTATAGGAACTTGTTTAGTGTGTGTTTGAGGGGGCTGAGGAGGGAGGTTGGTCTTGTGGTTGTTTGGCTGGGTTTTTGTTTGCTTTTTTATTTCTTGTTGTTCAGATCCCAGTCAGCAAATTCTACAGCAACCTTCAAAAAGGCACTCTCTGTGTATGTTAGAGGGCTGCTTTTTGTTTAGAGTTCAGGGGGGTTTTACTGTGAAAATCCCATAATATGTAATTCAGGCAGCAAGTACAAAAAGTTCTAAAGCAAAACAATCATCTTCTTCATGTACTGAGAACTACAACAGGCTGAGAGGTCTTAAGAGCCCTGTCAACTATTGAATTCAATTGTTTAAATTTCTTCTACTTTATTGACTGAATATGTTTAAAAATTGGAGGTAGCCTTGAAGACTGAATGGAGAAATGGAATATTCTGAGCCCACCAAAGGAAGTATAGGTTTCCAAGACCCAGGGATTGAATGGCTTTTTAGGACATGACTTGCTTCAAGGGCTAGATCCCACTGTGGTATGACAGTGAATAAAGATAGTGAAATAGTTGTGGGAACTCTTTTCCCCATATTTTTTACCCTCTCTGTGCTTATCTCAGTTCTTTCTCTTCTTTTCCTGAAAGAAATTCCTAAAATATATCTGAAGAGCTAAAATAGATATATCTGAATGGATATATTTAGGAATATATCTATTCCTAAATATATCTGTGTGTTAACTCTGTAAATTAAAAAATAATGGACACCCATTTTAAAAGCCTCTTTCCTGGCAGACACATCATCTGTCATAAGAATCTAATTCAGAGGCACAGTAGGTTTCCAGTCATTAGCAGATGTTGTAGGTTACATTCCATTCACTAACCTTGGGAAAAATACCCTGCACATATTTTGACAAAGGAGAACTGTGCCTCTTGGGAAGAAGCTTGCTGTGCTATAGCACTCTTGATTTAAGATGTTTTCCAAAAGGGAAGAGATGTAGGTGACCTTTATATAGTGGAAGGGCAAGAAAGCAAATGTTCCCACCATGTTCACTTTCCAACATGCAAGACCACCTTCCCAAAGTAAAACAAAAATTAAATCAGAACAGAACTCCAGTAGCAATAAAAGATAATAATTTTAGTGTCAGTGTCTTTCAACAGAGTTTCAGGTTTTGCTTGCTGTTGTGGCTTAAGCCCAGCCGTAAATCAGTCATACAGTTCGTTAGCTCCCCCCCTTCCTCCTCCCACTCCCAGAGGGATGGGGAGGAGAATCTAAAAAATATAACTCCCATGGGTTGAGATAAGAACAGTCCAGTAACTGAGGTATAACACAAACCACTGCTGCTACCACCAGTAATA
>JANRGW010005951.1:0-68018 GCA_024733675.1 Psilopsiagon aymara
AGAAAAACCAAACCAAACCACACAATTTTGCTCAAAGGCACCATTATTCTAATACAAGTTCTGGAAAATACTATCCTACAACTATTTCTACCTTCTGTAAGAATTTCATGCAATACACAGATATGATCTGTAACTAACCACTATGTATTTTTATTTTATATTGTAAAAATAGCAGTATGTAAGCAAATAATCTTTCTGGTGAACCTTTTCAATCACACAGCCCAGAACTGCCTCTCACCGCTACTCACAGTTTTCTCAAGACACAAAAAGGAAACTGATACTCATCTGTTCTGTATAGAAACTTAGGGTTCAATGCTGTCTACCAAGTCAGTAATAGCAACAGTGAAAGCAACAACTTGCTATTTTCTCAGCTGTGACTTCAAAAACGCAGCGAAATTTTGTAAGGGTCTTTTTGCTTCTTCCTTAAAAATTTTAGGCAAATAACATTGCTTAAAAACAGGCAATGTGACAATACAGTCAAATCGAAATGTTAAACATGAGAAAACATAATCTGAATGACCGTGCCCAAACAAGAATTCAGTTGCGTACAGGCAATTAATACGCCATGAGCAACTTAACACCATTCAAAGAAAAGTACATCGTGCATTTTATAATATAAATTTAAAACAGGAAGCAAAACTCAACCTTCCCTCTACAGAGATTCATCCTATGGACACCACTTTCAATTACACCTCTCTATGGGACCTACAATAGTCTTTCCAGTTCAGACAATTTGACGAACCTCCTCTCGCTGAAACATCAGTCAGGCTCCTGTTTATGAGCTTATCAGCCACTGCTAACCCAGTGTTTCCAGCCATGAGGCAAGAGCTCATAGCTACCAAGAAGCTCATTCATGTAAGCTTTAAAAATCAACAACTTAACGACCCAATGACTTTGGTTCACTAAGGGAAAGAACAATTCAACTAATTTGATAACTTTCTATGATAAGATCACCCACCTACTGGACCAAGGGAAGGCTGTGGATGTGGGTTTTCTGGATTTTAGTAAGTCTTCTGACAGTGTCCCTCACAGCACCTTTCTACACAAGTTGTCCAACTGTGGGATAAACAGTGGGCTCACAGTGCGCTGGGTAAAGAATTGGCTGAAGTGCAGAGGTCAAAGCACGGCAGTGAATGAGGCCGCATCTGGCTTGCAACTGGTCATGAGCGCTGCTCCTCAGGGCTTGATTTTAGGGCCAGTTCCATTCAGTATATTTATCAACAATCAGAATGCAGAAGATAAATGCACCATTAGCAAGTTTGCTGATGACATCAAACAGGGAGGTGCTGCTGACTCTCTCAAAGGACAAGAGGCCTTGCAGAGAGATCTAGGTCCACTGGAACACTGGCCTATGATTAATGGAATGAAATTTAACAATTTCAAATGCCAGATCCCGCACGTAGGACAGAGTAACACTGGGAACAAGTATACACTGGAAGAGAAACAGCTGGAGAGCAGCTCTGCAGAAGATCTGAGGATGCTGGCCAACAGCAGGCCCAACATGAGTCAGCAGTGCGCCCTGACAGCTCAGAGGGCAAACTGTATCCTGGGGTATATCACACAGAGCATAACTAGGTGGTCAAAAGAGATGATTATCCCACTGTATTTGGCGCTGGTGCAACCTCACCCTAAATACTATGTGTAGTTCTCAGCCCCAAAGTTGAAGAAGACTTCAAGGTCCTTGCATGTGTCAGAAGGAAGCCAACAAAGCTGGTGAAAGGGCTGGAAGAAATGTCCTATGAAAGAAGCAGCTAAAGACCCTTGGCTTGTGTCGGAGAGGAGGCTGAGGGGCAACCACAATGCTCTCTACAGCTTCCTGAGGAAGGGGACGTGGAGAGGAAGATGCTCATCTCTTCTCCCTGGCATCCAGACAGGTTTAAAGCTGCACCAGAGGAGGCTTAGACTGGACATTAAGAAGCATTTCATTACAGAGACAGTGGTCAAATACCGTAAGGGGCTCCCTAAAGAGGTGGCCAATGCCCCAAGCCTGTCAAGTGTTTAAGATGCATTTGGGCAATGCTCTAAATAACATGCTTCAACACGTGATCAGCACTGAATTCAACAGTTGCATTAGATGATTGCCATAGGCCCATTCCAACTAAAATAGTCTATTCTAGGATAATGAACTACCAAACCATGCTTCATTTTGGAAATACCACTGCGTGTCTGTATTTCCACGACTCACGCCATTATGGTGGCTTAAGACATTCATCCGCTCGCAGCCTCCTTCGAAACGTTTCCTTGAAAACTGCTTATTCTACAGTGAACTTTACGCAATACAGCTTGGTTGTGGGTAAGCAATCCGCGTCAGGAAAATAAAACCCTTTTTCTCCCAGTTTTCTGCTCTTCAGGATTCCCCCCACCCCCTACCTCTCAGAGGGAGCACGGCGGGCCCCACGGCCCCGGCCCGGCCTACCCACAGCGCTCCCCCCAGCGGCGCTCCGACGACGGACTCACCACTACCTCCTCGAAGATGCTCTGTAACTGCGTCTCCATAGGCACCATGGGAATCGCCATGGTGCCCGGACCAGCGCCGCGGCACCCCCGGGCCCTCGGTCAGGCGGACACGGCGGCGCGGAGCCGCCCCCCGCGCCGGAAGCTCCGTCTCCGATTCCTGACCCCGCCCACCCCGCGGGAAGCGAGCGCTTGGCTCGGCCGTTCCGCCTCCGCCCGCCCGCAGCCTCCCTGGCTGCGGGCTGGGAGCGCCCCCCAGCGGAGCGGCGGCGCAAGGAGGGAAGAGAGGGCGAAGCGGGGAAGGAAGGAGCGGGCTGTTCCAATCTGGGAGCTGGCTTTTTGGGATTTGCTTGTTTGCTCTTTGTTGTTTTGTTTGTGCTTGTTCGGTTGGGTTTTGGGGGGTTTTTGGTTGGTTGGTTTTGGTGGTTTTTTTGGAGGGAGGGGGGGTGTTGTTGCTCATGGGGTTTTTTAGGTTTTTTTTTTGTTTTTGTTTTTAACCAGAATATTTGGTTAGGCTTCTTTGTTTCTTGAATAATCAGTTCTTAGAGTAATCTGACAAAACTCGTGTCCCATAGCAGGGGCCTGGAATTAGATGATCTCTAAAGTCTCTTCGAACCCAAACCATTCTGTGATTCTATGTTCTGATTCTTTTCAATGTTTTCTGAGACTATAGTTTGCTGTTATTACTATAATGTTAGAATTACGCATCCCTGTAAAAAGTCATAGAATAAACTGGAAGTGCATTTGTCTGAAAACATATGAGGACACATCATATATTGGCAGTGGTCTTGAAATTAGAAATTAATGTGAAATGCCAACTCAAGACAGTGTTAAAATTTTGTGGCTCTTTGACACTGTGTTGTCTGAGCTGCCTGTGGCTGCTTGGCTGTGAACTTAAATTCAGCTAGATGCAAACTTATGGCTACAGCAGAAGAATAAAGATGATCATCCCAAATTCCAAGGTCCCCGAACAGCACCAAATTAACATTGCCAGGCCTGGAGTTGAGTGGAAAATAACCAATAGAAGGAAAACTCATGTGTAATTCAATAGAGGGTAATTTGTTATGAACATAAATACCTTTTGTATAAGCAAGCCTCGAAGAATACATAAGTATAAGCAATGAGAGAAGTTACAAATAAATTTTAAATGTACACCAGGGATTCATGATATGCAGGGCACCAGCACTTGCCCAGCTAGAAGAGAGGTGTGCTGTAGCAAACCGGCAGTAGTACACATAGTTGAAATCAGTGCAGTCTTGTCAATAGTGGGAAATGCCTGGTTGGGAAACAAATAATGCTTACCTGTATGGTACTTATCTACGCACACATATAATGAATGATCACTGGAAACAGAAAGATACAACTGTACTTGCTTATGATTCTTTTACCTTTGGGTTGCCTTCAGTTTTAACAGAAAGCTATTTATTCTGTAAGAAATGTTCATTATACTCCTCACTGTGTGCTTATTTAAAGTGTGTTGCAGTACAATCTGACATTCCCTTGGATGTCCCATTAACATCTAGTGTCAGTGCTTGCCCATCCTGGGCTGACAGGGTCATAGTTTATCAAAATGGCAACCCGCAGGATAGGCGTCTACTCTAGTTCTGTGCCAAACTCCTAATCTGTTCGCATCATGACCTATAACGGAATTGGAAATGGAGCCTAAAAGAAGTGGGTTTGCTCATCATTTTGTCTTATCCTTTGTCCGAGGACCAGTCTTTTCCTATTCTTATTTTTTTTCTGCCTTGCTACTCTGTCACACTCACAGGCTAACAGCCCTTCCTAACTGTGCTTTGGGCTCCAGATCTTGATCCAGACTTGATGTGTATCAAACCAGAATCTGTTCACAGCTTTGTGCCTAATACAACTATATCTTGATTTTAGGGCATTAACCAACATTAAACTGTACTTACCATGCCAGCCAAATTTAACTGGTTACCATTTATAGACAGACTTAGTCTATCCTTAACTTAACGATCAGAAGGAGGAATGGCACATAGCTTAGGCATTGCCTAAGGTGTCTCTGCCAAGGTAGGAAGCCCTGTCAAACTCTTCATGTTAGGTAATGCAGAGCCACAAGCCTCACCAAACAAGGAAAGTGGCATTTGCGTGTGGAAGAAATTACCCTCTTCATCCAGAGACAGAAAAGGAAATGCACTTTTTTAATTGACTGTAAATATGGTGTCACCCTGGCAAAAAGCCTTCACCAAAATGATTATTTTTTAAAGGATAATAAACATTTAGGGGAAAAGTGTTTAAGCTTTGTTGTTTGGTTTTTATTGATCGTTTGGTTTTGTTGTTTAGTTGTTTTGGTTTTTTTTACCTGAGTGGCATTCATTTTAGAAGATGGACAACAAACAAGTATAAAGATGTCTTTTAATTGGTAATATGCAATTTCTATCTAGTTCTTAATGGCCTTAGAGGACTTTCAACTTGTTTTCTTTCATAGAAATTAATCATGTGGGCAGTGAAACTGGAAATTTGTGAAATTAGAGCAATGATTAGGTAAAAGCAAAATCAGATATATGAGATCCTGTTCCATTTGCTAAATTATTTTGTTTTCATCAATAGGATCAGAAATTAATCCTGACTGCCTATATTGATGATTCACACTCTCAATGGTCAAATTTGCTGCTTCTGTTAATTTATGTATTGGTTTTGTCTGGGATAGAGCTAATTTTCTTTATAATAGCTTGTGTGGTGCTATGTTTTGGATTTGTGATGAAAACAGTATTGATAAACACACAGAGTTTAGCTATTGCTGAGCTGTGCTCAAGCAAAACCTCAGGGCTTTTTCTGCAACTGGGCTAGGAGTGCACAAGAGCTCGAGAGGGGGCACAGTTGACCCCAACTGACCAGTGGGACACCCCATACCACATGACGCTGTGCTCAGCAATGAAACCTTGGGGTGAAAAAGGAAGAAGGGGAGACTTTAGGAGTGATGGTATTTCTCTTCCAGAGTAACCATTGCCCATGGTGCTTTCCTATAAGTGGCTGAACACCTGCCTGCCAAAGGGAAGTAGTGATGGATTCCTGATTTTGATTTGCTTGTGTGTGTGACTTTGCTTTACCTATGAAACTGTTATTATCTCAATTCACAATTTATGTTTCCAGTTCTCCCTGCAACCCACTGCAGGGGAGTGAGAGAGGAGCTATGTGGTTCTGAGCTGCCTACTGGGATTCAGACACAAGAGTGCTTTTTTATGCCCAGTGTGGGTCAAACTGGGCTTCCAAATAACAGCAGGTTTGATTGGAATGTGCTATAGCAGATTTATAGCTAGTACGGCTGTTTAGCTATTGATTGTCAGGCTCCTGCACTTGCCACAGGACTTGCTTACTTTACTGTGTATTAGGTTGTTAGTGGCTGCTATTTGCTGTAGTGCTTATCATCTTATTCTGCTGTGCCAAGAACATTTCTGTAGCAGCACTGACCATGTGCCTGGGCTGGCATATGGCCAAAGCATTGCGGCTGTTCCTGTACTGCTGTAGCAGGCATGCTGCAACTCCAGTCTGAACTTCAGTCAAAGGGACTATGACCTGTAACTACATGCTGGAGCAGATAAACCCCAAAATTGTCTGTGGCTGTGGATAGATCCACAGTGGAGCAGGTACAGTCATGAATCATAGACTCATGTAGGTTGAAAAGATCTTTAAGATCATCAGGTCCAGCTGTTAACCCAGTGCTGCCAAGTCCACCACTAAATCATATCCCTAAGCACCACATCCATGTGTCTTTTAAATGCCTCCAGGGATGGTGACTCAACCACTTCCCTGGGCAGCATGTTCTAGTGCTTCACAACCCTTTTGGTGAAGATTTTTTTCCTAATACCCAATCTAAACCTCCCCCAGCACAGCTTGAGGCCATTTCCTCTTGTCCTATCACTTTCTACTGGGAAGAAGAAACCAACATGTACCTTGCTCCATCTTCCCTTCAGGTAGTTGTAGAGAGTGATAAGATCTCCCCCCAGCCTCCTTTTCTCCGGACTAAACAAGCCCAGTTCCCTCAGCCACTCCTCATCACTTATGCTCTATACCCTTCACCAGCTTCACTGCTCTTCTCTGCACCAGTTCCAGCAACTCAATGTCTTTCTTGTAGTGACTAACCTAGAACTGAACACAGTATTTGAGGTGCAGCCTCACCAGTGCCGAGTAGAGGGGGACAATCACTTCCTTAGTTCTCTTGGCCACATTATTTCTGATACAAGCCAGGATGCTGTTGGCCTTCTTGGCTGCCTGGGCACACTGCTGGCTCATATTCAGATGGACGTTGACCAACACTCCCAAGTCCTTTTCCACTACGCAGTTTTCTAGCCAAGGGAAGGTGCTGCAGCCTGTGTATGAGTTCATGCCAGAACGTGGGCAGGGGAAGGAGTTCATTGCAATCTTAAACTTTATAGCTTCATTAAAAAGACTAGAAATAGTGGTGATTGTAATGGATATAACTTAAAATTGTAAGCTGTTTTTTGAGTTGTGTGTTATAGGAAGTACTGTAGCAGAAATCACCTGAATAGAGGACAGTCCTCACAAGAAGCCCTGCTAGTGTGACCCAACCTGAATAGGTTTTAGTAGCCAATAACCCCACTATATACTGTCTTCTGTGCCCTGAGCAACTACCGTAACAGATGAAGTCCTGGTCATGAAAGAAGTGAACTCAATGGACATATTATGGGCATTTCTGTAGTCTAAAGGAATTATTTCTGTCTGCATATGAAAGGAGGTGTGTGTGTGATTAATGGAGATGTATTAGATAATGTGGGACCTGAGCATGACACAGATGGTATAGAATAAGGGGTATAGACTGAACTGTTCTGGTCTGTGATGGAGTTAATTTTCTTCCTACCAAGTCATATAGTGCTATGTTTTGGGGTTGTTTTTTTTTCTTAATGACAGATATTATAAATTTACTTGTTATAAATTACAGCTCATGCAGTGCTTAAGTTTCAAATAAGATCCACATTTGAATAGTTATGCTTGCACAGCCTTGTACATTTTCATAACAAACAACCCTTCCATTAACCCCCAATAGATTAAAAATTCTTAAAACATTTTTATTTTTTATTAAAATTGATTTGGCTATATGCACTTCATTTTTAATGTGTATATCTAATTCTACTGGAAAAAAAAACATATAACAAGCTGAAGGAAGTATGTGACAAAGATGGATTGAAACTAAATGGGAGGAATCCTCTGATGCTAAGTAAGGCAAAGCACCTGAAAACAGGCTTGACAGAGTAAACAGTTAAGAAACTGTTTATTTTCATATTGGCTTCATCTGATATATTTAACACTCTCTTTGAAGATAAATAATCTGGATGACAAGCTTTTAACTAAATAGTTGAGTACTTGAATTTATGTAATTTTTGCATTTTATTGCTTAGCAACATATTACTCCTAATCTCCAGTTAAGAGTTTACTTAGTGTACTTCTTATCTTGTAATGTGGCAGACAGGTTTTCTGCCATTGACCTTTCTGAATTGTTTTCCTGCTTACTTTGGCTTCCTGCAACCCTATTACTGATGCAAATGCTAGGATCTCATAAAAAACCTATGAACAAAGTACATACACACTTGAAGCAGGAGTAGGAGCCTTTTAGTCGCAGCTAACCCAGCTGGGAAGGCTGATGAACGGAGCCCAGAAGCAGATATCAGCAAAATGGAGCTTCAGCATCATATTATCAAGCAACAAAGCGAACATTTGGATGGGGCGTATTTAAACCCAGCAAACTATGTGAAGAAAAAAACTCTCCTGAAATACCAAGTCATCTGCGCTGTAAGTACGTGCTGTTCTTCAGGGCTGCTAGTTTAACAGTTCTCAAATTGCAGGATTTTTTGAAGTTTCATTGTATTGATCATTCAGGGTAGCTTGGTAATTGGTGCTTAAAGTTTTACTGCATGAATGCACTGACTTCACTGCCAGATTTCTAAAGTTCTTCAGGTACTTATCAAGCAAACTGTTTGTTTGCTTTCTGACAGTTAACTGCACTTTGTGTTTTACTACCTAATCTGACAGTTCTTTTGCACAGCAAAGACATTGCTTAATACTTTATTGTATATGTTTGTTTAAAAAGATGTGTTTGTGGCCAAAGCAGCCACAGTTCCCTTTTGCTTACTTTTTGTCTTTGGATTTGTCATTAACAAAACAGAACATGTAGGCAAACTGTTGGTGAAAAACACTGGGGAAGCAGGGCATGAGAAAAACTGATGAACCGTTTCGGCTGTCTTGTATATGATAAAGTGTAGCGATTTCATTATGTTTTTTAAAATCTTTTGTTGTAGCCAATACAGTTTTAAGCTTCTGTTTGTAACCACAAAAGAAACAATCATTATTATATATATGTATGTGCATACGTTTGCACAAGCTCTTGCATCTGTAAATTGGAATTTAGAGAAAATGACAATTTTCTGATTTTATTAAGACTCAAAACTTAATTTTGAAAACAGCACTATAAAAGAGAGACAAGTTACAGTATTCTTTAGCTCTATGTCATCTGTACAGTTGGACATAGTACAGCTTCTATTTAATACTGCATTGAGCAAGGGTTGCATAACATACGGGGGAAATACTGGAAATCGAGAAAAAAAGAGAAGATAAAATTACAACATTCCTACTTTAATTCTTCACTAAAAATAAATGAATAATGAGAAACAATGTAGGAAAAAATGCCTAACTATAAGGCAAAGTAATTTATACTTTCAAGGGGTACTTGGAATAGTAAAGTGCAAATATAAGTATCCTAAAACTTATTAATTTTTTCGAATACACTAGGTGCAAGTACCTACCTGTATGGAAAAACCCCAACAAAACAACAAACCAAAAATCTAAATATTGGAAGCGTAAACTGTTAATATTATTCCACACCATTTATTTACTTTTTTTTTTTTATTTATTTATTTTTATAAATAAACTATATCCATGAAGTACTTCCTTGGCAGCTTTTTCTGGAAAGCTTAGGTAGGGAATTGTGTAGTCACAAATAGTAGTCACACTGTCTAATAAGTCCTCCAGTTAGCAGAGTATATGCATTAGGAGCAACTTTATTATGAATAAGTAGACATAGTCCTAGTCCTGAATTTAGGCATAGAATTTAGCTATGGAAAGTCTGAGGATTTGAATAGTTGCTACCAATGCTATTTCATCTTGAGGATGAATGTCGCAAAATCGAGTTTTTTTCTCTAAATACTTCAAGAAATGCAGTATCTCATCTGTACACCTTGGGTTTTGGTTTTTTACTTCTTTCTCATTGCTTGCAGCGGTGGAATGTTTGCTGCTGTAATAACTGTACTTTCTACTTAGTACAATCTGTTTATTTCGGTTACAAATATGAGTTTTAAATGAAATTGGGAGGTAAAACCATAGTGAACTTCAAGGTGAAGACTGCGTTCCCTGGTGACAAGGCTTATCTGTACTCAGTGGAAAAAAACCCTGTTAGGTTACCCTGGTAGTGCTGTCCTCCCTGCCCAGGAAGAGTTGTTGCCAAGTGTGCCCTCTTGTGTCATCTGTACAATGATGTGCCAAAATGTGGCCTGATTCTCCATCTTTGTTGACTGGATGTAGGATTAAACTGCTGCCTTCACACCTGGGGTCTCTTTTTGAGGGACTTCAGCATTTGTGCCACTTTGGACAATCTGTTTATCTCACCTGTCTCTCTGACCCAGTTCTCTCACCAGTTCCATTCCCATTACTGGTTTGGGGGTATTTCTTTTGTACAAAAACTAGGGAGTGAGCAGCAGAAAGAAAGTAACTGTGGGAGAGAGAAAGATGGAAAGAAGTAGCTTTTGCATTGCTAGCGTTTGGTGTTGCTTGGGAAAAAATCAGTGACATGAGGCTGAAGAGGGTGGACAGCAAGGGAGAAACAGGAAATTCTTGAGCACAGTTGCAAGGAACATAGCAGCAGGAGGAGGAAGTGTGGGGTCAATAAGAAGCCCCTTCCTCTGTGTCTGTCCAGAGGAAGAGTTATGTGTCATGCCAGGCTCACAGTCAAGTCTCCTAGTTGTCCCTGTTACAGAGCTAGTTGATAGTGTGCCACATTCCTGACTTTTGCATCTGTATGCCCAGATCTTTCTGGGCTATGGGAAGGAGAAATGTGTGCTTAGACTGTCCTTGTGTGGAGCTGCTCCATGGCCAAATGGTATGCCTACACCTGAGAGCTGAGTGGTGCTCCTTGCTGCCACACTTATGCCTAGTACCTGCATAGTACCTAGGATGAGCATTAACAAAGAGCATACGGTGGTTTTGTGAGCAGGGATGTGCAAAAAGTAACAGGGTGGTATAACACTTGGTTATATCCTACCATACATTTTTCTCAGCTCCTTATAATTGCTATAGTCTCAGTTAAGAGACTCCATTACTGTAATACTGAGCATGAGAGTAAGCCTCTCTTATTTCTACTTTATTTTGAAACTTATTTGTTAGGGCCTGCTGGTCCCTGGAATTGGCAGGAGACAAAAGAAGGCTCTGACACAAAAATGAGGAGTAAACTGGGATGGTTTATTGTGCTGTTCTGTGATATGCCTTTTCTTTTCCATCATTGCCTTAGTGAATATGAATGTATGAATGTGCATGCCCTATGAAATATTCTTGAGAGGGTAGTCACTTTGTGCCTTTCAGCCAACATACATCGCCATTCATATTGAGTGCCTGTTAAGCTGATAGAGGTCTCCTCAGCTCTTTCGCTATCTCCCAAACCTGATGCAGCTTTCTGTTACGGAGTTTCCTTGAGCTGTTTGTCTTTTTTTATTTGCCTCTTTTCATCTCTGAGCTTACTAATTTATTATGAGAAGCTTCCATGTGGTTGGAGATTAGACACTTGCAGCCTCAATCCAGCTGAGTTTCTTAAGAAATCCTTTGGAACACTTTAAGAAAATACAGAAGGTAAATAAAGGAATTATGTTCTTTTATACACTGATAAATAATTTGCAAACCAGGTAAATATGTTAATTATTTCCTACTATCTTTTTCCCAGCAAAGATTTCCCTGTTTGCAACATGGGACTCACTGTAGGTTAAAAGTGTGGTATTAAGGTGTTGGCTTGTAAGCAGTTCACAAGAGTGCAAGATTGCAGCACAAGATTCTTGTGCTGGTCCTATCTTCAGGCTCAGAATGTCTACAATATTTTGATGAACAAGTTCAGAGAAATTATTAGTTAATAAGAAATCATAGGTTCATAAAAGTAGTAATCACAAAGTTATTTCTAATAGACATAACATTTTATCACAATTGTGAGCTTTAATTTTCTGGTGTCTATGTGACAGGTTCTGCTGTGTTCTTTGGTGGTTGTATCCCTGGGATTAGGTTTGGGACTAGGACTGAACCATGGAGCTCAGGAGCAAGGTATGTTTACGATAATTTCAGCATAGTTACTGCTGAAGCTAGATCTGATAAAAATACATTTGGCATAGTTACTGCTGAAGCTAGATCTGATAAAAATATGTTTGGCATAGTTCAGGTGGCTGTTGTTAAAACTGTTTATGAATTTTCTCTGCCAACTTCAATTTCCATAAAGCTATGGTAAAAACGGGATAATGGTTGGAAGGTGGAATGTAATTTTTTAATTAGAAAAAGTAATGTTTTGATGTCAGGGGCCAAGCCCTATGAGAACAAACAAACCACATGGTAAATAGAGCACTTCCTTTAGAACCAAAGGAGTATTAATCTCATCCTGGGGGTGTTCAAGGAAGCACAGCCTCTTTTCATTCCTAATCAAAACGTATTGAACTTCTTTGCTTACTTATTCATCAAGTCTTAGCTCCTTCTGAAATCCTTCAATATTATGGACCTAGCAAATAGGATGAGATGGAACTGTGATTGCTTTTGATAGCGCATATGTTGTATTACAACTTTCTGTGTAAAATATGTAGATACCAACAGCCTGAGCTTCACTGGCATTTCCATGAAGAACTTGGTCAAAGTTGTAGTTAAGGGAAAGACGGCACCAAATTAGCATGTTAACATTTTTGTGACTAACTGCAGGTGTTACAGAGCAACCTTAAATAGGGACTAACTTTATTTCCTACTTTCATAACTAGAGCTATTTGGAAAATATTATGCTGTGGAGTGTAAGGTGAAGCCTCGGCCCTGAGTGCAACCTTTTGCAGTTGCATTTGCAATGACAGCAGTGGGAAAGAGTAGCAAAAGGGTTCACAGCTCATATACGTGCTGGGGCTTGTGGATGGAGTCAAGGAGGACCTGGCAGTCTGTATTCTTAAAGATTAGCACAGAGTTTGTATTTGGTGATAGTACAATTGATTCTGTTTATATACCAAAGTATATTTCCTTATAGCTCCTGTAATTTTACTGACTATTATAAATAAAAGTTAATGAAATACTAAATTCCTGACCTTGCACAGTTATGTAAATGTTATGAAGAAATTAGAAGCAAGAGTTGTCAGTTATTTGGACTATGAAAAGTTGCATTTCATACAGAGGAAAAGGGTTATATTTTTACATTTTCTGACTTAGACTCAGCGTTCTGTATAATTTTGAACTGGGTAGACCATCTGAACAGCTTTAAGTTGTTTAAAAGCCAGTGGATTGAGGAAAAATGAAATACGCTAAACTTCAGCCCCACAAAAGCAAAGACAGACTGAATATGTACATTTGTGAGAAAATGTAGGTCTTCCTTGACAGAACAGACTCCAGTCATAAAAGACTTACCCCTCAATTTCTTCTTCCCATCTCTACTTTTGACAGATACACTTATGCTCATTGTATATATTGTTATTCTAATTATTTGTAAAGCTTTCTTGCATTGAACTATAGCTGTTGATGTAAGCACTTAAACTGCAAGGTACAACATGAGAGCTTTCTACATGTGAAACAAGGTGGCTAGCTTGAAAAAAAATTTTAGTTCTATGTATTTTCTACACAATGGCTATTAAAACCCAAATTCTGTAGGCAGTGCACCTGCAGAAGTATGAACCATTTGGCAACTATAACAGAATTGCACCAGCAAATCTGAGTAGTTATACCTATAACTGTCTAACATTGAGTGGACAAGAAAGCTGGAAATATAGGTGTCCAGGTTGCTTCAGACTATTTCTGCAGTACAAAGAATGCAGACACAAGGCTTGTTGTTGTGGAGGCTAGTGTGGAACTGCAGGTCTTGTTTGGAGATTTGGACTTGTCCTCAGGTGCCCTTGGGTGTCCTTGGGAGAGCCAGAGATTTCCCTTCAACCTGGGTGAAGATGTCAGACCTGTGGTGAGAAAATACATGTCTCTGTATCCAACTCGAGGCCCTTCATTTGGACTTTTTTCTTTCTTTCAGTCAAAACAACCAAACTTGCAGGTTTTTAAGGGATGTTGTAATAACTTGGGAAACAGAGTTGGGAAATAACTCAGCACATTTTTCTCCACAGTCCATGCCTGTGATCCATTCAACTGATTTGTCTTGGACAGGGTTACCCAAGCACTCAGACTCTGCCTTCTCCTTACAGTTAGTTGCAGACATAAGTGCAATGAGCCACACAGGAAAGGGATGCCCGGCTGCCACTGCGACAGTGGCTGCAGGGAACGACAGGATTGCTGCTGGGACTATGAGGACACCTGCGTGGAGCCAAGTATGTTCCCCAATGAGCAGTGCTCACTGGTTGCCATTGTATTTTAGACTTGTTTTTTTTCACATGATAGTCATAGAAAAAAAGTAAATTCTTGTATTTACATGGCTATACAGAAGTTGTGTCACATTCTGTCAGGGAGGGAAGGACATGTCAGTGTCGAGCTGCTTCTGAAATCAAATGGCTCTAGAGAGCCATAACTTGGTGGCCTGGCAAGGCACAAAATCTTCCTGTGTCTTTCTCAAATCAGATCCCTGTATTTTTGTCCCCTGTGGATAACCAAAGCATTTGCAGTGCATATTTCCTGTCCCAGGTAAAGCTATGGATGACTGTAAGCAGAAATTGTATTTTATCTTTGACCAGGTCACCTCTTGCACTTCTGAAAATGCATGGGTGTTTCCCGATGAGGTGCAGCCTCCAGTCTCATACAGTGCTTGATGGAGGCTTGGTTTTGGAGGAGTGCACTCATCTTCCAAGGGACTGGCCTACCTCTCCACTGAGGCCAGGCTCCTTTTCACTTACTCTGTCTGCTTTCCTGGCAGCTGCTGGGATGTTTTGTCATCCTTACGCCTCTTCTGCCCTCTTCAGCCAAAAACATCTCTGCTCCTGCTGTCTGCTGGGGCTTACGTGCAAGAGCTGGAAAAGGACACATTTCCTTCTCTTTGTTTTGTGTAGCAGAAATATGGGTTTAAATTTCTTTTTTTTTTTTTGTTTGATCTTCCTGGAAGGGTGGAAGGCATTGAAGAAGGTGACTTTGGGAACCTTGGTAAAATAAATTATTCTATGACTCAGTGTTACCATTCAATGGCTGCAGAAAAAAGCTTTATGTGTTAAATGAAATCTTGAGTTTTCCTTTCAGAAAACAAATTCTAAAACAACTCAAGCAGGACATGTAAATTACAGTTTAACAAAACCTTTTTATTTTCTTTGCCTGTTTGTGGGTTTTCCACATAAAGCAGGTTACATAAAGTTCTGTGAACTGAATCATAATATTTTTCTTCCAATTTTGAGCCCGATCTTGGAGGTGCACTAATTTCCGTTGTGGTGAGACACGGATACTTGGAAGTTACTGTTCCTGTTCTGATGACTGCTTGCAGGAAAAAGACTGCTGTGTAAACTACAACAGCATTTGCAAAGGTAAATAAAAAGTCAAAAAGATTTATGTATAAATAGTCCCGTGAAATAAATATATAGGCAAACTTGGCAAATATAAAGCTGGATGCATTTGTTTCTCAGGATTAGAGTCTGACAGTGACATTCTGGAAAATGAAAATATTTTGAAGTGAAGCTTTTGTTTTTTTTGGCTGGGAAAAAGTTTCTGAAGAAAAATGTGAATATGTGTCAGTCATAAAAAAGACAAAATGTTTCGAATATTGCAGTAGTATACCAAATGAGATGGTTCAGGGTTGTTTCTTTTTATTAAAAATTGATGGAGACATGCTTTCTGCTTTAAATTTATCCAATCCAAAGTACACATTGAAGTACTTTGTAGTCTCTAAAATCTCCCATCCTTTTTATTAGCAATTAATTTTCGTATTGGGTTTCTTATTTTTTACTTATTTCTGAACATCTTTGTTCATGCCTGATTGTTTCATGCAGGCTCAGGCTAAACACAAAGAATAGCTCTGGTAAAATCATATTTTAGGAATGATACCTGAGGAGTATACTGGTGGCGTAAAACAGAATATTTGTTATCAGAATTCCTCTATATTTTGAGGTGGCAGATATTTCAGACAACTTTTGCAAAATTATATTTGTCACTCAGATGCAAAATAGGCTAAAGTGTCAAGTGATTTCTTCTCCATTTTATTTGTTTGCTTGTCTGTGTAATATGTGCCTTGTTCTTAACTTACAATTGTAAGCTTTAGCCGTTTCAGAGTTTGAGGGCAAACCTATTAGAGGTTGCAATAGAAGATTTCAAAAGGCATCTTTAGCCCTACATTTCTATAATTCCATACTGGAGCAATAAAAAATACCAGGAAGAGCTCTAAAAAGATCAACCTGGAAACTTCTCTGTTGTCTGGATGTTGGGTTTTAGTGCTAACTCTGTATTTTCTTTTGTTCTTTTAGGTGAAATACCTTGGGTAGAAGAACCATGTGAAACACTTGAAACTCCTCAGTGTCCAGCTGGGTAGGATAAAATAATTTTGTCTTCTTAGCAAATAAAATCATTGTGATGGTGAGAATTACTCCAATGGCCTGAAGCAGGTCTTTGTGAGATTTTCGAATTTACTGAGAATAAGGAATGAGAATTCCTTAAGGAATATTCAGTCAAAGCAGTTTATAGCTAGCAATGATTTTTCTTGCTAAAAACTTTGTCATTTTGTTGCACATGCATTTAACATTTGCAATTGGAGCAAAGTACAGAAGTTCAAATCCAGATTGAAAGTCAGTTTGCAAAGAGCTGGAGAACTTGTTAAAGTTATCTAGAGTTCATGTATAGCAAATTGTTCATAGTCCATTTCATGTTACTATATTGTATCTGTGATAATTCTGATAAATCACCTTATGCAAGCTGTAATAACTGTTAGAATATGTCATTGCAGTATTTTATCTAGGTAACAGGGTTTGTTTTTCTTTTGCTTCAATATTTTTTGCTCCATTTGATTTCCAATTTAAATCAGGAACTGTTTGATACAAACTGCTTTTATACAAAGTACTGGTACCACTGTAATTCTGCGTTTTGGAAAGACCATTGAATAAGAAGCAAACTGTAATAGTGATTACTGTAATAGCGATGTGAATATGTAACTTTTTTTTTTAATAGCCATCACTCAAAGTATTACTCCCAGAAATGGTTTAGAGTCAGTTACGAGTAACTGCATTTTATCAATCATTTTATCCCCCAGCATTTCCAGGTTAATTTAGAGAACCATCCCTATAAATTAAAAATAGTTTGGGTTTTTGTGTTTCTTTGTATGTTTCTAAGGAGGCTGTGGAATATGTAATGATAGTTAAGAAAAAGACTGAATTTGCAGCACTAGATGACTCGATCCGGCTGGCATTGCCACTTGGTGTTATGAAAAAAGGTACTTTATCACCAGCACTTTGTAACTACTAATGCATTTTTCCTGATAGCAGTCATTTTAGGTTGGTTAAGAGAAAATATGTTTCATAACTTTGAAGCTTATTTGCACAGCTAGCACCTCCTAATTAGAATTGTTATAACAAGAATTAAACACTGCTCTACAGTTCAGCTGCTTTTGTGCCTATTTTATCAAACCTACTGTATGAAGTCAAATCTGAGGCTTTTATCCTTGTTTCTTTACATAGTCTTACCCTATTAGCAGCTGCTGCATTCCTTTCGTAGCTTTGAGTTCAGTTTGTCAGGAGCCTTGAGGCAAAGAAATATTCTTCAGTTCCATAAGAGCTGGGAAACTTGAAAGAACATGGGCTGCTTAGTGATGTCTTCACAAAGGGAATGTGGTAGAGTAAGGTGTTAGTTCAAACCTGGCATTGCAAAGAGATTCTCTTTCTTGGCACTGAGGCTAACCTAACTGCTTGCTGGGTGACTGCAGTACTTTTATAATCCTTGTACAGCTGTCCTAAAAGATTTTTTTAGATGCATTAAGGGACAAGACACAGAATTCAATCCATTACTAGGTACAGGGTTACTTTAGCTGTTCTATACTCCAGATTTGTATTGGGAGGCTAGTCTTCTGCATTTATATTTATTTGTATTGTAATTAAATATTTGTAAAGATTACAAATCTTTACAAATATCAATATTACAAATATTTAAAAGATTAACAAAGCCCAATTTCTTTTTCTACTTTCTGTATGTATTGAGTAGCTTGGTTTTATTTCACCAGGTGTTTTTTGTTCGTTGGTTTTGTTTTGTTTTTGTTTTGTTTTGTTTTTCTGGAGGTTTATGTGTTTGCTTTCAAAATTGAACTCTGTTTATTGCTCCCTGTAACTAATTTTGAGAAGTATGTGGAAATTCAGGATCCTGCTTTTAAAAATAGAATCTGTATTGTAAAAGGTCTCAACAAGTCACAACCACTCTGAACTCCTTTACAAATGACAAACTCATATTTTCTTGTAGGTTTGATCTGCCACCCCTTATCCTTTTTTCAATGGATGGGTTTAGAGCAGAATACTTGCAAACATGGAGTTCTTTGCTGCCAAATATTGAAAAACTCAGTAAGTTACCAGGAGTGCTTTGCTTGTTTTCTTTAGAAATCTGCATACAACCTCTCCAGTCCATTTTACTGCTGTCATGCATACGTGTTGCTTATTAATAAGAAAATCAGAAATCAGATCTCCCTCATCAATTGAGTATTTTCATTATTATATCTTTACAGTAATTCTTACCTTTGAATGCACAGCACATGTGGGATTTTTTGTACAAGGCTTTTAATGCTGATCAGCAGTTTTCAATTAAATAAATGGTTTGAAATGTACTTTCAGATCCAGTTTAAGAGTGGGAAAAGAGTTCCAAAGAAGGATTTCCTGCATTCTCTGTATTTCACTGAAAAAAATCTAGCTGATAAAATCATCATTAACCTATAATACAAAGGGAAAATTCATTGGGTTATTGGGAAATTTTCCTCAAAGATGCACTTTTTCAAGTCAGGTATTTTAAGATGTTAAGGAGAACCTGCATATTTAAAAGTATGCCAGTAAATATTATTATATTCGACTTAAATGTAATGTAATTTATGCATTGGTGTAATTTAATATGTTGATATAATTGCAGCAGGGTTCAAGTAACTGCTTCCCAGTGTTTCTTAATATTGGGAGAAAGAGTAAAATGAAGGCCTTACCTTGTGCTGTAAATTGCTCCAAAAAGTGAGACTCATTATTGCACCCTTCATTAAAATTTCCAGAGTATTTCAGATGTCAAGCCTCAAGATATTTTGTATCTGGACAAAATGTCTGCTTATTTATTAATTTCTTCTCAGCAGCAATAGTTCTAAATTGACAATGTTTGTGTCTATTCTGAATTTATCATGTTCTATTTCCATTGTGACAATTTGAAAACCTCACATGGATGTTACGAAGTACTACATTTTACTGAATGTATTGTGGATAATGAGGTTATCCAGAAGCTTGAACTTGAAGCACTGTGCAAGTATTTTATTCCTTGATGTCATTGTGACTTTGGAAGGAACTTTGGAATAAATCATGCATGCAGAAGCCAATGCTCAGTCTTTTGAAACAGGTGAAAAGAAAATGCCAAACTGACAAAGGCATAAAAATCATGCTATGTGTATTTTTCCACAAATCCTTTCACATAAGAACAGATGTAATTCAGTATTACTCATATTTGTGGTCAATTTTAACAATTTCTTATGCACATTCATGCTTATACTTCTCAGAAATCTACACTGGAAAGGAAATGGAAATTCTTTGCAAAAGAAAAAATGTAACTCCGATTTGTATCATAAAATATTTCTTTGCTATTAACTCCATTAACCTACGATTTTCAGTGGAGCTAATCAAGCTAATTGTTACAGAATACTTACACTATAAATGTAGCTCTTTCACTGTTCAAGAGAAATCCATGAAAAATTATGGTGATTTTCTCATGTACTTATCAATTATTCTTTAAACAGTCTTTAAACTTCTTTTTTCTTTTTTTCCCCTGTACCACACTGAAACAGTTTTGTTGAATAACTTCAGCCTTTCATTACTTAGTTGAGATGGCTTAGTTAAAATCTGTTTCTGTTCTTTGCCTGAAACATTGTGCATCAAAGTAAAAATTGTGTATGAGTGTGAACCAAATAATCATATGGCTACAGCTTAGTACAGAATTATTTCTCCACATGAGTTAGATTTAAAAATTACATTAAGGCATCTTCCAGTCTTTACACCTTTGTTTTGTGGGTAAATAACTTGGATGCTATGGTGTATTTAGATATTACGGATATTCAGGCATGGTAGGTGCCTTAAATTGCTGAAAAATAACACAATGTTTGGAGATAAAATAGGATACCTAGGTTGAGATTCAATCCAGAGCAGGACACCTGCATTTGGATATATTCTTGGAGGTAGGTGTCTGCATGTGAGATGTCTGCATGCTCTCTGTAGTCAGCTCGTTTATGGTTAGTACCATCTGTACAGCGCAGTGCAAGAGTGAAGAGAGCAAGTCAGCTTAACCAACAGACAGTGAGGGAGCCACAGGGCAGATTGTTGCCTTAACCTCTGTCTCTAGTATTTTTCAGAGTGCTGTGGCATATTCTAGGTGGCCTTTAGCAGCTGTAACAGAAGAACACAGATCTCCCAGTGTTCTTGCATCAAAACTACCAACTTTCAAGTGGATATGTTGGATATTGGAGGATATCTCAAATGGTACTTAGACGCCAGTGCTAAAGCAACTGAGTCCTTCCCATTCATCTGGTCACCAGACAGCTCTGCAGAATATCTTGCCTGGGCTGACCTGACGCTCCAGTCTCATTGCATAAACGTGTATGTCTAATGCCATTTTTGATCTCAGAAGTATCTGAGACACTCATTTGTGTTGGCAGACAGGATGTAGAAGCAGCATCTGAATGCAAGGAAGGATCATTAAACCTGTCTCAAATGGCCCTTGGCATCTAGGTTTCAGATGGCTGGATTGAGTGAGCAGGATCCATTGACTGCAGGGGGTTGGTAAGCCTAGCTCTCAAGAAGACACCAAAATGTCTGCATCTTAATTTGAAGTCTCATTTCTCTTCTAATCCCACAGTGACTGACTCTGGTGATTCTTTTTTGTTGTATTTAAGACTGTTATTTTTCAATTAAAAAAATGTAAACAAATTTATATTAACTCCATGGTCTGTTGCAGAAACATGTGGCACACATTCAAAATACATGAGAGCTGTTTTCCCCACAAAAACTTTTCCAAACCACTATACTATTGTCACAGTAAGTGAGAATTTGCTATTTTTCATTTTCACTATCTGGGTGATGTAGGAAGGCTTTTTGTTGCCAATCTTTTCGTGAGACATGGGGAAGCTATACGGGCAAAAGAGACATGCTGAGATAGTACATGCAGGCATGATATATATGTAAGCTATCTGCCTCTGGCCTGTGAACCAGTTGTTCCTGATCTTTGTCAGTCAGATTGGGTATGGGTGAGCATGGGTGAGGACACAGACATTTGGTAAGAGTGGGTGTTTGGGTTTGGCAGCTGATATACAGCCACATGACATAGATGGTGCTTAATCTATAGCACATCAGGTTTAAATTGGGCTGGGGAGAAAATGGGGAAACTCAAGGGAACTTGAAAAGGATTCTGAATTCATTGGCAGGAGGAGTATCATGATCTCTGTGAGTTAGGAAAACATATTCTGCTTCTGTGATAAAACAAGTCTAAAAATAGTTGCAACACTGCAGCAGTGTGCATTGCAACATACTTCAGGTTCCACTTGGTTTCAAGATTCAGCATTTTTTTTTTATTTTCATTTTTCAGGGATTGTACCCAGAATCTCATGGAATTATTGATAACAACATGTATGATGTAGACTTGAACAAGCATTTCTCACTTTCGTCGACAGAAAAATTCAACCCTTCATGGTGGAAAGGGCAGCCAGTAGGTTTATTCTTCATCGTGGTATTCTTTTATGTCTAGAGTGCCTCATGTGCCTTATTATATAACAAAATGAGAACAAAATGCAAAGCTATGTTATATATTTGCAGTGTGGACTAATTGTCCTGTGGGCTTCATATTATAGGCGGCTTACAAAACAGTTTGCTATCCACTTATCTTATGAAAGAAATCTTAAAATGTTAATGTTGAGACTTGGCAGTTTCACTTAATGTGGCAGTTAGTGAAAAAGACATAAATATTTTGAATGGTGCTGCAGTGGATCTCTTGCCACAGGAAGCTCCAGTAAATATTGGATATGGTTTTATTGTGGGGTGGTTTTTTCGTTTGTCTTTTCATAACTAGCTACAAAATGAAATTTGAGAATCCAATTCCAAGTTATATTCATTTATGAATACATATACAGAGTCCAGGCATATGAAAGCAAGGAAGAGAATAGCAAAGAGCTGAATTTCCAGCAAAATGAACACATATATTAACATATGGCACATTTCCTAATAAAAACCCCACCCTGATTGTACCTATGGTTCTGATTAATATTGTGTATTTAATGGAAATACCAAGCTACTATTTATATATTTATTTACTTGTATGTGTATTTGTGTATGTGTGTATACATATGTATATGTGACTATCTTAGGACATTGACCACCTCTCTAGGAAGCCTGTTTCAGCACCTGACCACCCTCTCCGTAATTAGTGTTTCCTAATGTAAAGTATGAACAGCCCTGATGCATTCTTCCACTGCATTTGTCATAGGAGAAAAGAACTTGTTGCCAATTTTGGAAATACTTATATGATTTCTTTCCTATGTTGAGAATACCCAAGAAATGGCAACATTCTGGCTTCCATACTACTAATTTTTCTTCAGAATATATGCTTTAAACAATCTTCAAATCATATATGGTCATTAAGCGACGGTGTGTTGTGTGAAAGAAGAAAGAGTCATGCATGCTTGCAGCCCATATTTCTGATCCAATTATGTATTTTGACTTTGGTGATCTGTAAATGCCATGAAATCTTTTTTTATATCTTTACCTATAGGTTTGGCTGACAGCAATGTACCAAAATTTGAAAGCAGGTACCTTCTTTTGGCCAGGTTCTGATGTTCCAATTAATGGAACATACCCCACCTTCTACAATGAATACAATGAGTAAGTGTTTATAGAACTTGTAGTAAATTCCTGTAAATTATTCCAAAAATCCAAATTTTCTTATAGCAGTTGAAGGAAATTAAATGTCAGATTTTTAAACAGCGGTTTGAGAGGTAAGTGCCTTCTCACATCCTTCTGGTTTATTTAACCACGAGCATATGGTTATAAATAAACCATATTTAACCATAACTACCAATACTAGTTGAAATTTTCAAAACCATTTAGGGAATTCACAATGAGAATGTCAAAGGGTACTGTATATTCTTCTCAACAGTTTTGAAAGTTTCAGCCAACTGCAAGCCACTGATCTTCCACTAGGAAAATATCCTATAACTGATTAGTAGTCACTGCTGAGTTCTGCCATCGATTGCCATATTTCCACACATAAAATCTACACATACTATATAGCCCTTTAAAAATAGTTGTACTTGAGAATAAGCTTTCAGATGACTTCTGCTGTAAGACAGTGAACACAAGCTTGGAAGTCACAGCATGAGGCTATAGGAAGCAGAAACTAATTGAAGAGAGGATGCTGGATAAGGAAGCTACTGAAAGAAGATGGGCTCTAGATAAATTCCCTCTGGTCTTGTTTGTGTGTGATAATGTGCAGACTGCTGCTGAAAGATAGTTCTATATATTTTGTCTAGTTAATTCACAGGCTACAGATGTGAAAATATAGTAATTGTCTTCATTGTATATTTTTTTTATAATGGAAGACTGATATTAATAAATTATTTCTAAATTTTCTTGTTGATTTCAATAAATCTCCTATGATTCTGCACATTTACAAAGATAATCTAAAGCAGGTATAGATCTATAAGTCTTTACAGATAACAAAGGGTTTGCAGTGATGTGCATTTAGTATAACAGCTGAGTACTGTAGGTAACTAACATAAAGCTTGTGTGTGATTTTGGGAGAAAGAAAAGTTATTAATGGGTGAATTCCTTCATAGGAGAAAAACCAGGACCTCAGAAAGATTTTGCTGGTCACATACTTGGTTTTACAATATGAAAATCCAAGGTTTATACTCTCTGTAAAGAATAAAATTTATTCTGACTTGTACTTCAAGCTTATGTCCCTAACTTGAAATCTCTTCTTTGATACATATAATTATAAATATACGGGTGATCCCACCAACATCACATGTTTGGGTTTGCTAAATCTGGGTCTGTCTTATTTAGCATTAAAAGTGAGTTACATTAAGTAAAAAATAAGAATAATAAACCTGATTGCTTGTAACTTGTAAAGATGCATCATTCTTTAAATCCGTATCTGTGACTTTACTACATGACTAAAGGGTAGGCACTTTCTCCATATCCTGGAATTAGAAGAGCTTATCAGAAAAACCTTGTTAACATACTTTTGGATTTTTCAGATTTTTTTTTTTCTTTCAGTTCTATTACATATGAACAGAGAATTTCAGGAATATTGAAATGGCTTGATTACACCAAATCCGAGAGGTAACAGTAGTATCTATCTGATTTGTGAAACCATAGGATAGAAAGATTTTAATGCTTCGCAATTGAAATTTCTATTGGTGTTTGTGAAACGTGTAATCTTCCTCAGATAATCTGCTGAATTTAAGCCCGCTCTACAAGTACAGATAGTCATTTAAAGGATAAGATTGTAGACACTAAAGATGAAAAAGTGAACATATATCTGAATGGAATGTACTGTAAGTTTTCTTTTCTTGTTGTGTCTTTTTCCTTGGTGCATGGCCTAGAAGAAACATGAAACAGAGTCTAGTTTAAGTGTATGGATGAAAGATGTTATATGGAAGATATTGCACAAGAAAGGTTACACATCTGAAAGGAATTGCAGACAGTAATTCAGGATGAAAACTAGATGTCTGCTGATTGTGGTGCTTGACTTTGTGACATGTATCTAAGTGCAATCTTTTATATGGTAACTTGTTAAAAAATTCCTAACATATTTGCGGTTAGAACATGCTCTCTAGAGGCTCACTGCTTAATCAGGAAGAGATCCTTCAGTTAGTAGTTCCACTTATATCTCAAAGGAACAGTTTGCTTTGCTGTTTGAGATCTTGAAGTTTTTCTGAGTGAATTCTGGATACCAATTAAAGATATTGGATACTGTTTCAAGTATCCAAGGTGGTTAATTTCAAAACTCAGAGGAAGTTGAACACTTATGTTTGCTGTATGGACTTCCATTAAGGTTTGAAGAAGTTATTTATAATTCCACTTTAAGTTTTGGTTTTGTATTTTTTATTTCTTTTGTAAGTGAATGTTCTTTTATTGCTCTCTCCAAATTCTCATGATATTCCATCCTTATTTATTTCTAACTTGAGGCCTGATTTCTACACTTTGTATATTGAAGAACCAGATTCTTCTGGACATTCATTTGGACCAGTTAGTGGTGGTGTAAGTATTTTTCTGTGTTTTTCTAAATCACAGAAAAAATGGTACTGGACTATGAATTTAAGCAACTGTAAATCTGCTCCTGTAGATCAGCTAGCAAAGAGCCATGCTCTGTGAATGGCTGCAGGGTGGGTAGTTCCGAATTTCTCCCACATCACTTCAATGGTGGTCAGTGGTTTTCTGTAGGAAGTTTAAAGGGACTATATATGAGAGAAGGGCACCATGCCTTCTTGGGTGCTACAATGGTCTTATAGATAATATGTGTGTGTAAACATTTTTGGAACACTTCTCAATGTTAATAAAAATGTTAGTATTCATACTAAAAAAATAAATGTATTTAATGTCATAAATCTGTTTTTTTATATATAAATTTGGGAATGAGTAACAAATCTGATCTGAATGTGTTAATCTTTTTTTTTTTTAATAAACGTATTGTAAAGCTCAATGTTTTGAAGGTAAGGGAAAAAATAATTGTGAGTCTTTTTTAAGTCGCATATTCTGTGGTAGAGCAACAGAATTCTGCACATCATTAATGGTGATGGAAAAAGAAAAGAGGCAATGTTAAGAACCTGTAAACTGACAGAAAAGATGACTTTTAAAACTTTGATGATTATGCTTAAGTGAGAACTTGAATCAGAAACAAAAATACTAACAAAACTGGTTTATCTCACAGGTACTTAAAGCTCTACAGCTAGCAGATCAAGCAGTGGGGATGCTAATGGAAGGACTTAAACAAAGAAACCTGCACAAATGTGTAAACCTCATTGTTTTAGCTGATCATGGTAATGTATATAGGTTTTTTCAATCTAAATTTTACTGAGACATTGTTTTATTCCTCTGTGTAATATGTGTCCTTATTAGTTCTGATATATTTTGTAATTCACTTTATCTTGCTTGCCATATTTGCATATAAAAAATAGCTGTTTCTACATTATCCTTCAGGAATGGAGTCGACCTACTGCACACAGTTAGAGTATATGACTAGTTACTTTGAACAGATTGATTTCTACATATACGCTGGGCCTGCATCTCGCATTCGAGCAAGAAATGTTCCAG
This sequence comes from Psilopsiagon aymara, assembly GCA_024733675.1. Lineage (NCBI taxonomy): Eukaryota > Metazoa > Chordata > Aves > Psittaciformes > Psittacidae > Psilopsiagon > Psilopsiagon aymara. Next base: position 26,127 of record JANRGW010005951.1, read on the forward strand.
AGGGCTATTATACTTGTAAGTGTGGATCAATCCTGTGATTGCACAATCAATATAATAGGAACTAAATAAATAAATAGGGAAAAATCAGTAGTAATTAGCAGAGTGAACAGCTTTCTGGCTTAAACATCCATGGAAGTTTTTTTAAAGCTTTTGGTTGTTTGATTGTTTTCAAGAATAACCCCTTTAGATGAAATTGAAGGTTAGAAAATCTTGTTGCAGACTCTGATTTGCATTTTCTTGGCATGTGGAAAGATGAAGTAAAGATCATTCCATTGATTTGTCCTGGAACTTGAGGTCTTTTATAAGTGCATTGCTCTTGTTGTACAAGATTTCTTGTACAACATGGGCAGAGTCAGTCTTTTTCAAGCGATGACTATTTCTAACCTTGTATACAAAGTTAAGGAATCTGAATCTTAGCACATTGTGATCTGAGCCTTGGTTAGGCCCTTTAGCTAGTATTACAAAAGAACACAAAATTGAAACCATGTGAGCTGACCATGACTTGGAATAGTTATTGTGCTTCCAGACTGGAAAAAAAAAATCCCCAGACTTTCTGTGGGCAGGAAAAGAAGGAAAGAGGTAAACCCATGGAAATGCTCCATTTAGTGAGTTTCAGGATTTCATAAAGTATTCTAAAATGCATAATTCCTGCAGATCTTAAATAAAAGCTAGGATCCCATTGTACTTCTTTATAATCTGTTCTATTTGTATTTGTAGGCACAATATGCAACGTAAAGCAGACTTTCCTTGGTTTAAGTAAAAGTCTAAGTTAGACAAGAGCAGAGTAGTAAACAGAAGAGAGAAAAATGATGGGTTTCATGTGTCTTAATCTCAATATAATTGTTGACTCCTTTCTTCTAATGGTCTTGCTTTTTCTGAAGTATTTTTCCTTCTGTAAAGTGCTCAGATTTTTTTATTCTTTTTTTAGCTAGCTTGTGTCAAAAGATTAAAATCAGTCTTTGAAATTGTGGAAGGTGAAAATACTAAGATAGATTGAACTTCTCTCTGTGAGTGCTGCTGGAAGGACAAGACAAGTGCTCCAGGCCCAGTTCAGTGCAAAAATGGGTATACTTCAAACAGAGGTTATGTGGGGAAGAAAATTTGGTTCTAATCATGTGTCAACTTCAGGTATAGGCCAATATCAGCCTGGCAGTTTTCTACAGCCTGTCTTGATGTGCCCAAAGTACTAGGATCTTTCACAGCCTACCACACTTGCAGACAGTTACCCCTGGAAACGTAACAGTCCTAACCATGGAAGAGTATGTTTACCATAATCTTTATAGGCTAATGAAGAAATCCAGTTCTACAGACAAAAAGCATGTTGAATTTTTTCTTATGAGGCTTCGAACCTGCAGCTGTTTGAATGTATGCTAACTCATCTCTTCTTTCTCAACAGTTGACTCAGAAGGAATTGTTAAAAACCTCACAGTGAGTAAATATTTTCATAATTTTTCCTCCTAGTTCCTCTTAAGAATCCGATCAAAAAGCACAGTTCATGAAAAACTGAGACGACAGTGCCAGTTTAAATAGTGTAGTGTCTCCAGTGTTCTATAGGAGGCAGTTCTGACAGTTGTCCAGAGATGGCGCGCAAAGGTTTGCCATGGGGAATCTGTTCAGAAGAAAAGTTTTCTCTGCTTCGCTTTGAAAGAGAAGTGTATGACTTCACATGGAGAAAGCAGGGTATATCTTCATTATAGAACAGAATACAACACAAAGATACTTTAGATAACAGGGATCTGTTAGCTCTGGACCACAAGTACTGCACCCAGACTAGGTTAAAGCAACTTTTCTACAAAACAGAAAATGACATTGTAAATCACATTGGCGCAGGATGTTGTAGAGACTGAAAATGAACATAGATGGTGGGATTTTGGGCAAATTGCTAGAGGATAGGCCTGTAAGGGCTACTAAACAGGATCTATAAGCAACCTCTTACTTAAGAGATCTCTGAAGCCTGGAGCAAACAGGGCGGGTACCAGAAAGAAGATTCATTAAGTACTTGATTTGTTCTTAGACACTTAGTCTCTAAGTAGAATGACTTGGACACTAAGTCTTTACCTGATTCTGGAAATAAATCTGACTAGAGTACTAGGCAAGATTGCCCTTTTGCACTATGTCCCTTTTAGGATCTTTTATGACATAGCACGTAGGTAATTGCAGTGCTTTTAGGTATGCTGCAGTACCATTGGACCCCATACCACTATTTCTGCTTGGATCCCTGCCAGACTGTTTCGATGTAGCACTTCAGGGCAGGTCTAAGCTTGTCTTTGTATTCCATGTAGACCGTTGCTCCTTCTGGATATGCTCTGTGATAGCTGAGCTCTGAAGGATGCAAACAAAGGAGTGCAGAAAGAGTGCAAAACAAAGGAACACCAAGCCCATATTTTCTGAAAGTTGATAAATTTAAACTGCTTGCTCTCTATGTATTGCCATGATTTTCCTTTCTTTCCTTCATTTCCAGTTTGTTTTCTATTCTGCGACTAGTCCTAATCCAAACATTAGACAGATGTTCCAATACTTTTAGAATAAATGTTCTCAGCTTGGAAAAATTCTGTCAGTCTCAGCTGGGTATATTACAGATAAATCCCCACTAGAGGTCTTCCTTTAACCTGTTGAACAACTCAGTTGTGCAATATTCCATGCAGATTTTGCTTGCCACTGAAGTCCAAAGGGCAGTGAGCATTCCTTTTTAATGTTCTTGTTTATTTTTTTCTATATTCTGAATAATAAGAACACATCCTTTATTCTCCAGTATTCAAAGCAGATGGAAGAGTAGGATATCAACAGCTGGGAATAGCAGAAGTCTTTTCAATACAATATCCCCTACTCCATTGTATGATATGGAACCTGTCATATGAAAAGAGCAGTATTGTGGGTGACATAGCACAATTTGCATGTTTTCCACCCAGTTGAAAATGCAACTGCTAATAGTTACAGAGATGTGACATCTCTGCCTAACAGGAACAACCTGATATCAGGACATCTCCCCTTTCCTTTTTTATTCATAGCTCTTAGTGTATTTTTTCCCTTTCAGTTCTTAGAATGAGGCCTTTGGCAGTGAAGGATACAAATACAAAATATTTGTATGTTAATTGCTAATCAATAGACATAAGGTCATATTATATATTGATTTTCTCTTTTTTTCCCTTCAGTAAGATTATCCTTTGTAGAATAAATACCTCCTCTGCTAGCAAATCCATTGAATCCTTATTTTTCATGTTCCTAGATTCTACTATGCTTCTTTGATGGCTACCCAGGCACATTTACTCAAATTTCAGTTGTTAATGTCATTCTGTGTAGGGTATATGATTCTGGTACTTAGAGATAAAGACATCAGGTTAGTCTCCAAGCATGCTATAGTTTGTACTGCCGATGTAGTGAAACAAGCCCACTTCTGTAGCTTACCCAACTTCCCAGCAAGTCTTTCCTCAGCATTTTAGATGTTCTGTTTTGTCACAGTGCTGGATTCCTGACCAGGACTACACATCTGAAACATTGCTATGATGCTTGCAGCCAGCTAGAATAGCTCCTGATGGCCATATGTAGTTAAAACTTTGCAGTGTGTCATAGGGTTGTCATTAGGCTCTCAGTGCTAAACTCATTCATGGTGTGCCTGCTAGCACAGTAGTTGTGTTACAACATTAAATGTGGATGTGAAACACAAGACCTTTAGCTAATAGCTAAGCGCTGGACATTTTTGTGGCATAAATGTTCAGTCTTGCGGCTAAAACCCTAGACTATGATAAATTATATATGCTTGCTTTTTTTTGTTATTAATTGAATGGTAAAGCAATAGAAGATGGCAGAAATAAACTGCCAAGAAACTTTCTTGTAGACTGTAATCTTACATACTAGATACCAATGATAGCATGGACATATAGACAAAAGAATACTACTAAATGTCCTTCAACCTTAAGTGTACTTTTACCACATTATCTGTGAACTTGCTATACATATTGTACCAATATATTTTCAAGCAGTTCCAAAAAAAGGCACTTTTCCTTCCATTGCTTGTTGGGCCAAAAATAAGATCTGCAAGTTATCTGAAAAGCTATCTGTGAACAATGTGCTTTGTGCTTACGTTCCTGTCACTGAGGTAGTTGTGATCATTTTGAATGGTGATTTGTTTTTGAAACTGAGCAAAACTCATGACAGTGCTCTTTCCTCTTGCACAGTGCAAAAAATCCCCTCAGCACTTCAAGCCTTATCTGAGTCCTGACTTGCCAAAACGACTCCACTATGCTAACAACATTCGTATTGATAAAGTTAATCTTTTGGTGGATCGACAGTGGCTGGCTGTGAGGTATCAGAATTTGTGGAACTGTTACCTTATCTTTTTCATTCCCTTCTCATCCTTTTAATTTCCTTCACAGATGCCTCATTTCCTGCTTTGCTTTAGACTTGCTACATTTCCATGTTTGTTGCATTTAAACTCTTACTATATATAAAAAGGAAACACGCCTTATATGTAAAGCCAAGAATGTATTGTTAGTATGATTCAAATCTTAACATTGTAATAAAAGAATTATCATTACCCTTGATCAATTTTTTGCAGAAAAAAAGGAAAGTGAAAGAAAACAAGGAAATTAATATTATTACACAGCAAAAGTCTCAAAAATAATGCAGTTAATATTGTTGTACAAAGCCTTCCAGGTATCTAGCCTTTTCCTGGCTTTACAGTCACCTCTCCACTGCCCTTCTGGATCCTCAGGTTGATGGCTTCAGTCTGGTACGTGTGTCAATATGGCCAGTAACCAGCATTATGAGCCCTTCATCAAGAGGAATGTGATGATGTTTCTTCTTCCTCACTATATGATCTGAATTGAGTCCTTCCTGTATGTATGCTAACACTACAGCTTGCTCATTCTTCACTGGCCTGAGAGTTAACATTACATCTCAGTTCACAAGATATGGTGCATTCTACATGTATTAGATATTTGTTCTTTATTCTCTTCCTTAACCTCTCTAAGTTTGGTTTTACTCAGTTCCAGATCTGTATTTCCTTAATTGACCATTGGTGGGATCAGAGCCTTGGGGTCTCCATTCTGTACAGAAACTGTATCTTTGCCATGCAAAGATAAGCTGATATGATAACAAATTAGACATAACCAACTTGGCATTACAAAAAATTGCTGTAAGAGCTAAACAATAAGACAAAATAGCTCTGGGCAAGTCAAGAGCAGTTCAGAAAAGCCTTAGTCCTGAGGCATTGAAAACTCAATACCAATCCTGTGGTGTTAGTAGCAGTACTGTGTTTAGTGAGCAAGAGTGTTGTAGTAGGGGAAGCATGAGCCCACTTCAAATTTCAAGGCTATTCAAGTAGTAAAAAATGCCTGATTAGTATATGACTTTATTATTTTGATGGAACCAAATAATCATCCTGGATATAAAAAAAGAAATACCTTGTGTAAAATCTCGTATTTACCCTTTTTCAAACTATGCTCAAATGTTCTTCACCTCTGAAAACATGATGTGTGTGCTTGACAACTGTACATTGAATCAGTATGGGATGACTACCTCTTTATCCTCCCATGTATCTCATCAACAGGTAAATTGAAACAAGTGTTAGTCATTATAAATCAGACTATTCTGACATGTTATTACTTCTGTGACCCCTCCCACACATCCACATCCCTCCTTCATCGTTTAGAATCCATGATAAAAATGCACTGTCTGGTAGGGCAAAATACCTTCTAGTCTTATGTTGTTCTGCAGAGGCTAATAGCAGAGTTTTCACATTTTAAGTTCTATATTAAAATGCAGATATCACAGAATGTAACTGAGGAATCCTTCCTAAGCAGACTACACTTGTTCGGAAACTTGAAGCAGGGTGAAGGCCTCAGTTCAAAAATAACCATTTTTTTCAATTAATTTTGAAAACATTGGTTCACTGTGCACTCAGTAACTACCTAGGATAATTTATTTCTGTCCATAGCAATTTCTGTTACAGGAGAAAGAGATTTTCATAAAAGTGAACCCTGGATTAGCAAAAAGTGCTACAGTATAATGCCAGAGTCAGTTCTTCAGACATAATACAGAGTTCATTGAGTCAGGATGACTGTTATTAACTGGTTCTATTTGTGTCATTTTTATTTACTCTATATGATGGTTTCTTCTTAGGGACAGCAGTTACACATATTGTGATGGGGGTAACCACGGTTATAACAACCAATTTAAAAGCATGGAGGTAAGATAATTTCTATTCAAGTCTTGCGCCTTCCTATAGAGAAAATCATGAAGTACTAGGCGAACCACCACAGTATAGAATATGTGATAGTTTTTGCAGTGTGTGTTTGTCAATATGGTATTTTTCCTGGTTGTTGAAATGAAAACATGAAAAGGTGTGAATTTGAAACATAGCAAACAATAATTTTTGTAAGCATCAAAATATTAAAGACCACCCCAATTCATTGTATAAAGTATCCTGAGAAATGAATTTTTATTTTGTGTTTTTCTTCAAATTACACGGAATGGTAAAAAAATTGCCTTCTTTATCAGAACAATCCTGTATTTTAACTTCTAATGATTGTGAAAAGACTGCATTTTTTTCCAGTGTCCCTGTTCTGTAAAATGCAAATTAATTGGTTTTTTAATTTGGATTCCTTAAGATAACAACTTTTATTTTGTTACAACCTAGGCTATATTCTTAGCATATGGCCCAAGCTTTAAAGAGCAAACTGAAGTGGATGCTTTTGAAAACATCGAGGTTTACAACCTTCTGTGTGGTGAGTAGAAGGAATACTGTACTGTACACAATAAATCAACAGTGTTTTCAAATACCAGCGATGTAGGAGCTAAAGGAAGAGTAACTGAAAATTGAATGTACTCATTCAGAAGCTAGGGTTTGTTTGGGTTTTTTTTCCACAAAAGACTGAAGCTGTGCTCTTTTGCTTTATTTACAGTGCTAAAAGATTAACTGCCCTAAATTGTTATGCTTTAAAGTTTGTTTCTGATTGCACAAGGATTCCACTAAACAGTTGGAGAGAACTCCTGCCACATGCGCTTGCTGTTGAAATGACGCCTGTGGAATAATTGTGGGATAAGAGTCTTGTAGTGAGTTACTGCTCTTGCTCATAACTTAAGATGGACCACTGCAGTTCCCACAGTTAGTAAGTAGGAAGTATGAGCCTCAGAAAGCATGGATTAAGGCTTTACACAAAAATGCAGTGGGCTAGTATGCTTCACAATGTGATACATTTGCAATCAATCACATTTGTATTCTGCATTACATCATCTAATCTCATGAATGTTATGGCAATGTATAAAACTGTATCAACAGTAGTCAAATACATAATTATGAAATCTCGATGCAGTGGAAGATAGCAATGAACCTTCATATCTAGAAAATTGGAAGTGGATAGTAGTAATTACTAAAATAGTTTAAGTAACAGAATAAGCTATTTTTTCTCTATTTAGAATGAATGCAGAGAAACTACTTTGAACTGGAAAGATAATGACTTTTAAAAATGCCATTTAGTCTTAAAATCTGTTTATAAATTTCAAATGTTTCAACAGATTTGCTGCATATAACACCAGCACCAAACAATGGAACACATGGTAGCTTGAATCACCTCTTAAAAACCCCTTTTTACAATCCTTCACATGCAAAAGAAGTCTCATCTCCTTCTTCATGCCCAGTTTCCCGTCTGACTCCTATAGATGAACTGGGATGCACATGCACGAATGTAAGTAGGGCTTCTGGGATCTTTAAATCTTCTTAGTCAAATGTGTTCTCTTGTTGTTTGGGTTTTTTTTTTTTTTTTTTATATATTATGGATCCATTCTGAATGATTCTCTTATATTTTACAGATATCAGATATTTCAGTACTAAATGAGAGGTTAAATCTCACAACAGAAGAAAGTAAGTAGAAAGAAATGAAAAGGACAGCAGTATTTTTAACTCTATGCCTGGTTTATATTTTATATTATTGGTTTCAGTGGGAATTTTTGGAATGTTAATTACAATTTTAAGTGTAGTAGAAAAGCCAAATTAGAGCAATTACTTTTTTCTGTTTTCTTTCTTATTTCTTTAAACAATGTTAATTGATACTATTAGTGCAACATTCATGATTCCTATTAAAATCTAGCAAGAAAACATACAGGTTTCAGTGGTCCTTGGAGAAAGCCTGAGCACTTCCAGGCTATATGCCATAACTCGTTCCCCACCTTGTAACCACAACTTTGCCTTTCTCTGATCAAAAATTTCCATAGATATTTCTGTGTGCTTTTTTTATGGGGTTTCTGGGAATTTTAAGAAGCACTGTAATGCCTCCTAGATAAATAAGATGTAGCTTTCACACCACTGGAAAGATAAGTTAAAAAAAATTATATTGGTATGAAATTGTGAGGAAGCAAGTCTGGTATATTTCATTGACTTTTGTACATTAAACATACATGAAAACTATTTTCTATATCATTTTGTTTCACTCAAGCTAAGAGCTGATACTCATGCCCATTATTTACCTTTCATTTTATTTGTATTTACTAATGTCTTAATCTTTTTTTTTTTCTGCTGTATTAAACCTTTGCGCCATGTAAAATGTTATAGAAGAATGAGTCAATAATTGTTGTTTAAATTCTAGTTAAGGAGGCAATCACATATCATTTGCCATATGGGAGACCCATAGTTCTTCAGAAGGAAAATGTCTACTGCCTGCTTTCCCATCATCAGTATGTGAGTGGATACAGCTATGATATCTGGATGCCGCTGTGGACTGCATACACTGTGAATAAGCCTGTATGTTATAAAATATCTTTACTATTCATAAATATGTAATATAATGGATTGAAAATGTAATTAATCCACCAGGAATTCTGGTTAAGGACTGATGGATATTATGTGACTAAGGCCGTTCTTTTTCTTTCTGAAAAAGAGTCTTTGATATCTTTTAATTTTCAGCTATCTTAAGATACTGTTTAAAAAAGTGGGAATGGCCATCTGTTAGGGACACAAAAGACAAAAGAATAGGGCTGCTGGTAAGTTGGTTCCATGAAGCCTGCTTTGTAACAGGGATGAGCTGTCAAGACAGTGTTCCAGCTTGCCTGTCAATTCCTGAGGAAAAGCAGGCTGTGATTTCCAAAATCAGAAGCTTTTAAGCTTTCCTACAAATATCATAATCTTTTTCCTATTATCAAACCTCTGTATAAATCCACAAGATTGCTTTTTCTAATGCATATTTCTGTATATTCTATTAATTTGCTATCTATTACATTACATAATTTCTGAAAAACATAATTATGGCTGAATCAGTCTCTGAGAGTTCAAGGGTATGTGACTCTGGAATAAATTGTTGGAGTTTTCAGGGTCAGTAAATTAAATAAAATTCATGGGGTTAATTTCCCCTAACATTTGACCCTTTTTCTAAGTTGCCATGAGGAAAAAACGCTTTGACTACTGGAAAAAGATTCCTGGAGGTGGCTGAAGTTGACATGATAGACCACAGCAGATGCTTAAATTTTGTATTGGAATGCAAATAATTCATGCTTCCCAACATTAATTACTAGCTCAGCAAAAGACAATGACCTGTGTCAGAAAAGGTAATGCATGATGTGATAGGAAGCTATTTTCAGTTCTAACTGCTTTCTTTAGAAAACATTATAGTTCTCTAACTTGAAAGACAAAGAGCCAAGAGGGCTAAAGGTGTTGAATTGGTGATGAATGTTTTCTTTTCTTATTCTGAGTTCTGAAGAGGTGGTTATTACTGTCAATATCTCATTTCTTAATAAATAAGCACTTTCAACAGCTTCTTTGAGACTCACTCTGTTCGTATGGACAGATGATCTGTTTAAAAATAACTTATTCCTCTATTTTGAGGAAAGGTAATGAAAAGAGTGAGTATAATAATTCCATTAGCAATATGGCTTCAATCTGGGGTTACATTAACTGTTGATCCCATTGTACTTAGAGGTGACACAGACATAACTATGAGAGATCTCATCTCTGAGCATTTTTTGGTATTGTTTACTTGCTGACTTGTAGATCCTTAAAAAAACACCCTGAAATATTCTTGAGTGGTTGCCTTTTCAGTATTTTGAGACACCATAAGTTCATTATGAATTCTTATCTCTTCAGTTGGAGAATTGTCGTCTGTGATATCCAATGGAAATAGCCATAAGCAGTCTTCACCTCCTAAATGTATGGGAGCATTCGTGACTACGATGATGATGTGACAGACATGTGCTATGTGACAGACAGACACTCTAAAACACTGACCTCCCACCTTGGCATTTAGATTAGAGATCATAGTTCATATAGACAGCTTCAAGAAATGTGACATAATAAGAAGAGAGTTTAGTGGTGTCACTTCAAGTTTGAGAAAATGTGAATACTATTAAGAAATCAGATTCGTGATAGAGGACAAATGTAGATTCCCTCCTGTATTTGGATAACATTAGGTGTGACCACTGTATTTAATGAGAAGAATGAAATTCTCTTCAGGACAGTCCCTGGCATGTTTATTCAGACCTTTATTACTTTGATTCAGGTTTCCCTTTGGAAGCCATAAAGAAGTTGAAGTCATTGTTGATTACCACAGCTCAATTATTAAGTTTAAAATATTGGTTTCGTCAGTGACCCTGATCTAGTACCGTGCCTTATTACTTGGACACTAGAAAGGACAAAATGCTCAAATGAATTGGATGTCAGTTTTGTGTTGAGATTACGTTTGCTTGATGATTTCAGCTTATCTGTTCAGCTCAAAGTCAGTCCTTTGTCTTTCATATTTCATTCCATGTAATGTGTACAATTTCCATTAATATACAACCTGACCATAATATGAGCATCTACAGGAATTCTCATGCAAGTAACTAAGTAAGTAGATCAAGGAGTACTAAGAGGCACAAAAAGAGCGTTACAGTTCTTTTTTAATGCTTGGTCTTAGCTGATCAAAATGAAAAATGTAGTGAAAGTCAATTTAGATGTTTTACTACCATTTATAAAAGTATAAGGCAAATAAATATGTTCTGTTACCAAAATGAAAATAAATTGCATCTGACATGTAAATCAGTATGAAAAGGAAGATCCAGTTAAACACAGAAAAGCACAACCTGATGTTTTAGTTAATGATATCGTAAAACTATTGTGAAGGTTAAAGAAAAAAGAAAAGTAAAGGTTATAGAAACAGTTATACTCATCATAATCAGTTCTGGCTGCGTCTTAGCTGGCTTGCATGCTAACATGTCTCATTGAAGCTAGCCAGTAAAATATACCAAATTTACTGAATGACTTTATTTAGCCTCAACCCTTTAGCAGAACAGACTCTTATTACGGAGATAGTATTCTCAGATGGTAAGATGAGGTGATAGCTTCATCTTTATATACTAGAGGCTTCCCAGGAGGATGTGACATCAAGCTGGTGTTTCCAGAAATATGTAAAAGTGACAAATGAGCCAAACTTGTCACCCTTTTTTGCCTGAGGTGTAACCTTGTTACTGCAATTTTACACACTGCATAAGGATTCCCCTAAATTACCTAAAAACAGAAATAGAGGGAAAACACTAGGCAGAAAACATCAGTGTCCATTACTTGCATTGACCGGATTCACTATGAAGATAGGACAAAATTCAATGAAGTCTGTTCTAGAAAGTTAGAACCATACAAGGCACTGGGTTAACCACAGCCGTGGGTGTAATACTTTTTCTTTTTTTTTCCCTTTTCACAGGAAAACACATCTCTTCTTCCTCCCACTGTTTCAGACTGTCTGCGGGCTGATGTTAGAATCCCTGTTGCTCGGAGCCAAAATTGTTCCAACTACCCAGAAGGGCTGACCTTCACCCCCAGTTTCCTCTATCCTCCCAGTGAGCATGGTTCTTTTTATAGCTAGAGCTTAAAAAGTCTTAATCAGCTGGATGTGGGTTTATGTTTAAACATATACCCGAACACCAAAACAAACTTCTTCAGATCAGCATGTTGGGCAGAAAAAGGTTTCCAGTGTTTGCAGACTGACCAAAAGCAGGGCAACTGCTACTTGTATCTAAATATTTTCAGTTTAGAACATTAAAGTCTTTCTTTTAAAAATGGAACAACGTGGTTGGAAAGATGTAAAGGGTTGGAATAAAGGGCTGTCCCACTTCCTCCATATGAATATTAATTTCCTGTTGTCAAATTTGATAATTACTTTATTGAACAGATTGTATAAATAAATTTAGAAATATGTTTGAAGTAGGATCATACTAATGCTTAAATGTAAACTGTAGTTTAATTGTTGTACCTGCAACTTATAGTGACATATGAATCACATTTCTTTGTATATTTATTCAATTTCATTAATTCATACTTTTTTTTGTTGTTATATAGACTTTAATTCATCTGCTGTTGAGCAGTATGATGCCTTACTCACCAGCAATATTGTTCCCATGTATAGAGCTTTCAAAGGTAGGTTTCAAAGTTTTTCTTAATTTTGATTAATTTTCTGTAATTATGGCTCTGGATTTGATAAAGCTATGACAAGAACCTAAAAACATGATCTATTTAGAAATATATTTAGAACTTTTTAAAAGTAGATGTTTGAAATTTTCAAATGTACATACATTTTTTTTTTTTTTTTTCCCTGTATATACTCCTGTGTGACCCCTTCTAGGAGTACTTGTTCACCTCTGAATTTTTCCTTCATCTCCCATGTGCTCTCCTAGCAGGAAATACTAACTATGAAACTCTCATGAAAATGTCCCCTTGGGAAATGCTCAAGGTGAATGAAAAATGTCACTTTTTCTTTCCTTTTGCAAGGTCTCAAGAGAAGACAGGACAAAGTCTGTAAACAATGCCCTGATACAGTGCCTGTTTAATCAAGGAGAAACTCAAACCAAACAATATTAATCTTGGAATTTGTATTTCATCAGATGCTTCTTATTATGCAAGTGCAGTAAGATCATTTTCTTAGACAAAGGATAGAAAGAGGAAATGCTTACGGAAAAAGCTGTAGGAAAAGTGATGATGTAACTACCTTTCTGATGCATTCAGACCTCATTTATTCTTCTGCTCATGTCATTTAAAAAAACAGATCCAAAAAACCTAAGTGTCTTTCATCTTCCAAGTAAATCAGACATGATAAATTCAATTTTCCAAGGAAAATTGTATGAGAGTTTTAAACTTGCAAGAAGTTACTGTAGACTATAAGCAAGAGATAAATCAACCCTCAACCCCCAAAATGTATCGTTATTTTTGCCATGATAGCTCTAAATAGATGAATAATCTCAGTAGCTTATATCCTACAAATTTTATTTTCTCAAATAATATCTGTGGAATAAATCCAATTGTCTAGTGATATTTGACATGAGTTCTATAGAGTTAGACTCTCAAGTAGTAAATATCCCTCTGACAAAGCATTATCGCAGTTCCTACTAACTGGTACAGTTGCAGGTGCTAGCAGACAGGCCAGAAATTAATGACCTCTTAGCTCTAAAATTGCACCATCAGCTGCAGATCAAATGCATTATCTCCAGTTATGTAATGGGCCTTGCAGGCATACAATAGAATTTACTGTGCCTCTTTCAATGGCGAGTGAGAGTACTTCACCTTTGCTGAAATACAGGTTTTGCATAAGTGTTGATTTTACAGGCAGTTTAGATTGAAACTTTTTATTATTCATCTACAGAAAAAAGAAAGTGTTTTTTTTTTTTTTTTTCTTCTTTAGTGATGAAATAACTTCAAATTTATGTTAAATATGGTTTTATTTTGTTTTAATGGCAGACATATGGGACTATTTCCATAATGTGCTTCTTCAGGAGTACGCTAGAGAAAGGAATGGAGTAAATGTTATCAGTGGGCCAGTGTTCGATTACAATTACGATGGCCATTTTGATACTTTTGATGAAATTAAACAGTAAGTACTTGAAAAACCAGAAGTCAAATCTCAGATTATTTTCCACTGTATTTCCACACAAACAAGCTTCTATGCAAACCCAAAAAGTATCACGGGGAAAAGAGTATTCCTTTTATTACACTTCATCCACTGTTACTCATACAATAGCAAACACTCTTGCAAACAGATACAATACTGTAGAAGTTGAAGTTTCAGTAAGGAGAAAAAAAGCTTTGCAGTTATCTAGGTACACATGCAAAGATACAGAGCAGTAATGTGTTTCCCAAGCTTGTGTCTAGATTTTTGGACCTCTGAAACAGAAATGCTGGGAGAATATCTAAATGGACATCTAAATGCACAGAACATTTGCTTAAGCATAATTTTATCACTTTCATGTAATGCTCACTCACCTGTTCATTGTTTCTTCCTGTCGTCTCAAACTGATGCGTTTTATCAAAGATCAGATTTCTGTGCTTGCCTTCACTACTGAATCATATAACTGGGAATGTAAAATATAACATTCCTAAGTGGTACCTTTGCATAGCTATGGTTTACACAGGTAACTTGAAGGCCTGACAAGTTCTAGGCATATTTTAGTGAGCTCTGGTAGCACAACTAAATGCATTTTGAAATTTATGTGGGAGTAGAAACAGGAATGAGAGAAGATTTACATTAGAAGAAATTCTGTGAAAGAGAAATATAAAAGATAAAGACCAATTATTTATGTTAGTGAATGAGGAGAGAAGGAGTCAAAAACAGAATAAGAGCAAGCAACTTAGATTGTTCCAAATATAGGGAAAAGCCTTGTGACTGTAAGAACACTTATGTAGTAGAAAAGTGCTGGGAAACCTGCACAGCTGAATATGTCACTGGAGATGTTTTATTTAAGGCTAGACTTAATACCACATCTGTCAAAAATGGTTTGAGAATGGGAAAATCAGCTCTGCCATGAAGTAGGAGGATGGAAGGGAGGAGAGACTAGAACTTCCTTCCAAACAAAATGCTGTAATACCCAGCTAACCACATAATGTTGTCTACAGTTTGGAATAAGCATGTTTTATTCAGCATGGTTACTTATATGAAGCAGTACAATGATTTCAGTGATGGTGTTTTGTTGAATACTGAAAGCTGTACAGCAAATTTGGAAAGCATTCAGCTTCTCATAAGTTTTTATACAAAAGTGGCCATTTTCACAGAATAGCCAGAAAAGGGAGAAAAAAAGATATTTTCATTCAGGTATTCTAAACAGTCTTCTATAGAGCAGAACCACAAGACATTGTCCTGCCATTTCTTGCTGTCAAGAAACCAGAAGCTAGTTTTCTCATCAGTCTTTTCCAATTATGCTTGAAATTCTTAATGTAATGAAGGGCAGATACAATGCTGTATCCTGCATCTTTCAGATGTAGAAATATCTGGCTTTGGCAAAACAGTGTTGATCATATAAGCAATCCTGTGGTTTCAGTGGGACTGCTTGTAGCAAAAGCACTAATCCATGTATGTTTGGCTGTTCATGAAACAAATAGTGAGGCTGTCTGTCCCATCAGGTATGTATTTAAATTATAAACTAAATAAAAGCCACATAGTAGTGGAAGATCTATGCTGAGATACATTCTATGAATTATTAATAGCATCAGTGGTTTAAATACTTGATAAATCTTAATTAATGTTTGTTTTGTAGGCATGTAAACAATACAGAGATCCCTGTCCCAACCCATTACTTTGTGGTTCTGACTAGCTGCAAGAATAGGTCCTATACTCCACTGGACTGTTCAGGCTCCTTGGATGCTTTGTCTTTTATCATTCCTCATCGACCTGACAACACTGAAAGCTGTGCTGTAAGTATAGTTTCTTACTCCTTTGTGCCAGTGAGCTTTGTGAACTGGTTCCCAGTGGGATCCATTCATCTGGATAATCTTTAGAAGTCTAAGTGTTTAATTAGTTCATTCCACATGAGTTGAGAGTGAGTTGAAATCTAAACCGATGACTAGGAGAGTAAGAAGGTACGGAAGTAGCTGGAAACTAGTATGCTGATGGGAAGCAAGGAAGAAGAATAAAGAAAGGTTTGATAAGAGGACTTAAGAATGCTGGCTGTTATGGGCTGAGAACTGTAGCACACCTAACAGGGTGATCAAATAGCCTTATGGAAAGCTCAGGACAATCTTTCTCCACAAATATTGAAGAACTTTGAGTGTTAATTTCTTCAGTGTAGCTTGAGGAGTTCCTACAATCCTTTGTTACACCTGTATTAGAAATTAGACATTAGGCATTTAGATGGATGATTCTGCAGTTGAAATCCATACTTAAATAAAATTCATTCTTAACACTAACAGTGTAAATCTCATGTTTTGTAGAAAACAAATAAATTAGCTGAGTGTAATATGCATTGTTAAACTAGCTGAGTGTCTATTCTGTAAACTATGGGATGCAGAATTTTCCTTAGCTCAGTGTGCATATTACAGAGTCTCTCTATACACAAACATAGCTGCACAGAACTGACCCTCACAGGAATACAATTGTGTTGGATACTTCGAACTCATAACTGCATCTTAGAAAGATGCTGGGTGTCTCCCTATCACACACTTGTGGTGTGGATGATCCACAAATACCCAGTAATCTTTTTGATAGTTGGGACTTGACTAAATATACAGTATTAATAATTTGGATGAATTAGTCTTTGTACTTTAGAATTTAACATTTGCTATTTCTAAAGTTTGTCAGCAAACCCCAAATATTGTTGTAGTTTGTATTCATTGTGTCTTGCAGCAATGAACTTAGAGAACCTTTGTGTCAGAAGCAGATACTGTTAATGGAAAAGCAAATTACCATCTGTTTGCAAAAAAAACTTTGTAGTAAAAGAATTGAACAATAACATTTTTGATTGATTAGTGCTTACATTTCCTTTCTTTTCCCTGTCTATCTAGCAACTATTATAGCTGTCCAACAATCAAGACTTAGCTGCTGTAAGGACTTTGTCTAGGTTTTCAGATGCCTGTTGTTTGGCTAGCCTGAGCACTGCAGCTAATTCATACTGTAACTAAAACTGTCCTTACTTGTGTGATTAAAACATGACTTGACTTCGTAGTCAAAAATCATACTTGCCATTTCAGCATAATTTTGCTTCTCCTTTGCTTTGGAGGTGGGGAGAAGTGACATCCGTTTGATTCTGTTTAAATGAGATCCCTAAATGCAAGTTTGTAAAGATGCCTAGAGAACCTGAAAGGAGTTCTACCAATTGGAGGCCTTTAGTCTGTCAAACCAGTTCAGACACTTTAGACACTGGTTATTGTCTAATACCACTACCAGACAACAGAGTTTGTGTGTTTGAACATTATTCTTGTTTGTTTTGGCAGGAAAATAAGACACTGTCTGAATGGGTTGAAGAGAGAGTTCAGGCTCATTCTGCCCGTGTTCAAGATGTAGAGCTGCTAACAGGGCTTGACTTTTACCAGGAAAGAAAGGAACCTGTCTCTGAGATCTTGCAGCTAAAGACATTTTTGCCGACATTCGAGACTGAAATTAACTGAGTATCTGTTAGAAAAGCGTCAGTGTTTGGAAGAAAGCAAATATAAGTGATTTACCTTAACTTTCCTTGCTAAAGTTAAGTAGAAAACATGACTACAGCTCTTCTATAGGAAAACACATTTAGAGGAACAAATTTCTCTTTTCAAATTTGTGTGCTGCAGCCAAGTGTTTAGTGTGAACTGCATAAAAATTATCTAAAGTAAATTAAATCATCATTGCTGAGCCAGGCTAATCAAAACAGAGAATATTTTGCTAGCAGTGGTTTATAAAAACTTCCAAAAGGATCATGTTTCATAGTAGACAGACCCCCATAATTGTAAACTGTACAAAAACTATTTCTATAATGGAGTGAAAAAAATGAAACAGTTTGAGAGTGTGTCTGTGGTTTTTTTTCCCATTGTGTTTATCAGAAAATTTGTGGTTATCTAACATGAGTATGTTCTTTAATGTTCTGAATTTCTCTTTCTCACCTATTAATTCACATGTAAACTGCTGTGTATTAAAAGAAACATATTCAGACTCACAAAAAGTTTGTATGTAGTGGAAGTGTCTTCCATGATCATGCCCTGTGTTTTCCACTTAGGTTAATTCATTATGCTAGATACAAGTGAAGTGAAGTCAGAAGAATTGAGTTGTATTTTCTACCCTTCATAAATCTTAAAGCATTCTGAACATGAAAAGGTAAACCAAATGCTCTATCCAGAAGAATTTTGTCTGGATAATTACCAGTATTTGCAATAATTTTCAACTGTCTGTCAATACCTTAATGTTTGTGGGTTTTTTTAAATAGTTAAACCTGAGTTTAGAGCGCAAAATTAGTAATGACGTCGGAAAAACAATGTTCCTCTCTGTGAAGGCTTTATACATAGCAACTCTCTAACTCACACTGTTCTGTACACCTACCAAGGGCAGGTAAGTGGGACAAGGCAGTGGAAATTCCCAGATTCTGCTGTTACAGGAATGTTACATATTTCTCCACTGATCAGGCTGCTACGCACAGATGTGAATAACAACAGACAATTACCCATTTGTCTGCTTTACAGGCACAATGAGGGAGTTTTAAGGAAGCATGGCAAAGAGTGTTTCAATCTGTAACTAGTTGTGGACTGAAGAAGATATGTCTGCTTAAAAAAAGAGAGCTTTAAATGCAAGTAAATAAAATATACTTAATTTAAGTAAATAAATAAAAATCACAGGACGTTTTTTCTCCCACATTTTAGATGATCAGTGTGTGCACATACAGAATGGTTTGGGTGGGAAAGGACCTTAAGATCATCAAGTTCCAACCCCCTGCCATGGTGAGGGACACCTCACCTTAAACCATGTTGCTCAAGGCTCTGTCCAGTCTGGCCTTGAATGCTCCCAAGGATGGAGCATTCAGCACTTCTCAGGGCTGACTGTTCCAGTGCTTCGCCACCCTCACAATAAAGAGCTTCTTCCCAACCTGAACTTCCCCCCCAGTATGAAGCAGACAGACTGTGGTCCAGTTATGCTGTCTGAATGCTAATGCCAAAACAAAGTGTTTTTATTTTAAATCAGAGCCATGGGCCGGTCTGTCACACAACTGCCAAAAGCATCTATCCACTATGTGAGAAACTGGAGTGCTATGGCACAGAGGTACAGCTAAGGGAAATACCTGACAAAGAAAACCCCTATGACATTGCATTTTAAAGCTTACAAATATGCTCTAATAAACCACCTACAAGAATGCAGCACTGCTAGTGTTCTTCCCCCACCTGCTAATTCTACTTCCTCTAGTAGGGAGGACACAGAATTTAAACAAGCTCATCCTTGGGATTCTGCAGTAGCTGCATTTTCAACTATATTTGCATAGCTGTCCCACTAAGTGAACTTGTTTCAGGTCTCATTGTCACCACTGGAAGTAACTATACAGTGAGGAAAGCACAACCTGCTCCTTTTCTAGCCACATTCTTCAATTCAGACACACAGTGAGTTGTGTCTATTTGTTGAATAACGTGGCATACACTGCAAGCATAGCTTAGCAATCTTACATCAAGGTGTGGGACCAAGATGAATGTCAAGATTTGTATATTTGATTAAACCATTACACCATCTCCTTGAACATGGCATTATATTTCATCTTGCAACACTGTGGCATCTAAGTCTATCCATCTAAATCAGAGACATATGCTAAATGCCTCAATTAAGAATACAACTGATTTTTCACTGCATAGCAAAACATACCCTAAATCTAGTCAATGACTCTACACAACAGAAACTAATCTAGGCATATAAATAAACTAGTCTAGACACATAAAATTAATTTCAAAAATTAGAAGAAACAGGTTTTTTAATAGTATAATATTTGGTATGTCTACATTAGCAATTTAAAGTAGAATTAGCCTGACTGATGTGATTGTTGTGATATGATATACTTAAATTGGAAGTAACACGCATATCACCAACCATAGCAGCAATGCAAGCTTCAGGCCAATATTCTAGCTCAATTATAAAAGCAAATTTCTTGTGTAGATATGCCTTTGTGAACACTCATGTTTGAATTATGTGTATCTCTAGGTACCTGCAAGATGAAATAGTGTCTTTGAGGTCTGCCCAGACTTCTTGAAATTAATTTCATCCATGCTGTTGCATGCGACAGGTACTGGACTTATATAGCAGCCAAATATATTTGCTTCACAGGATTCTTTAATGTTCTTCTTTAGTCAAATCTTTAGCCTCAGCCAACAAAAGCACCCTACCCAACTAATAAAATTTGACCCGTTCTGTGTAAAGATCACTGCCCATCAATCACGCTGCCAAAACCTGTTTTTCTCGTTCAGTATTTGTATAGTATCTGACACAAGGAGATCCTGATCCCATACTTGGGTTTTACACAAACTTTTATGATAACGGAGTCAGAAGTTGCAGTTACTTTAAGAAAGCAAATCTGAAAATGGTTTTGCTATAGTCACTTTTATTTCCACTACTATTAATTCAGTTGTCATAATATTTAGTGCTCAAAAGTGTAGTGGGTCATTTGCAGATAAAAGCAAGGAGATTGCTTAGGAATGTCTAAATGAAAATTTTCTGTGAGCAAAGGACTTGGTTCTCAGCTCTTTATTTTTCCTTTGGCACTGGTGCCTTGGTACCCTCTTTGAGTGGCAGAGTCTCCAGCTTTCGCAGAACCAATTCTCTATGCAGTATCATACAGCTTCTGTCACACCCAGTGACACAAACTCTTCTACAAACTGCTTCTTGATAGTATTGTGTTCCCTCTAATCTCCAGAGACTGTAATGCCCATGTTAGTTGATCATGTGGTTTCACAGGCCTCCTTAAATCTGTTACTTACAGAAACAGTCACAGGAATATTTTTCCCCCATTGGTGCTAAGCTCAATCAGGG
The DNA here is from genome assembly GCA_024733675.1 of Psilopsiagon aymara. NCBI lineage: Eukaryota > Metazoa > Chordata > Aves > Psittaciformes > Psittacidae > Psilopsiagon > Psilopsiagon aymara. The sequence goes on from JANRGW010005951.1 coordinate 46,811, forward strand.
AGTCTAGTTGTTTATGTGATTTAGATCACCTCTGGATTTCTGGCTGATCTGGAAGAATAGGTTTTCTTGCTTTCCATTCCCTGTTTACATGAGACAGTGCCTACACTGGAGATTGGGAGAACTAGTAGTGAAGCTGATATAATAATGATTAGGGGACAGATTTGGCTCTGTGTACCGCCTTTGTATCACATAATTAAAACTGCACATGGGAGGAAGTGCAGCCTCAAACCCTGGAGATTTATGCAAGGGAAAATCATTAGCTTTTGGGCTTTGATGCCTGTATCTAAAATTTTTTGACAGTTTCATAGGCTTGCACAGACACTGTTCAAACTTGAAAACAAATGTATCCATTTATAGAAATAAAAATAGAACCACTTAGTATTTCATATGAAAACACTCACTATTGTGTACATATGTCTATGCATTACCAGTAGACATACAGCCTGAAAGTTATGCAGTTCCCTAAGACATTTGTATGGATCTATTCCTTTTTGAAATAGACTAACTTCTGCGATTTTCATGGAGATGGAAATTAACCGCTCCTTCAAACAGAATTCATACACCACCAAAGCCACAGATTAGAGCACAGTGATTCTGAGAATCTAAAAAAAAGTATTTTATTGAAACAACATTGACCTGGAACATTTCAAGACTCTCATCTGGTTGTCCTGGTTTGCATTTCAAAAACAAAGAATACTTATTCTTCATTTAAGTTAGCAAAAATATGAAAGTTCTGGTATATAGAGTACAGATGGGGAGGAATATGTTCTATCTTGCAGTTCAAAGGAGTGGAACTCTATGTGACATTGTAATAAGTCTACTTGGGACATGTTCCTTACTATAGAAAAGCAGGATAAAAGGAAAGTTAACTGAAAAAAACTGATTATTTTTTTACTAAAAAATGCTGAGAAATTCAGAAGTTAGAATAAGGAAACATTGAAAGTAGCAACAAATAGATAACACATAGTAAAACCAGCGTATAGCAAATATTTAATTTAAAAACATGTTTCTCCTCCAATAACCACTCTGCTTTGTGCTGAGAACTAAGAAATAGTGCTTTTTCTGAACATTTCAAACTTCTGTTTTCTAGGGGATGTGGATATAGCTTCCCAAAAATGGCAAGCCCTTTGTTTGTATGTTTTTAGATAGTTTGGGGACCCCTAACTATGAAGCTGGAGTAGAATAGGTGTAAATCAATTTGCTGACTGTAAAAGCAAATGTTGCTGAGTCCCAGCTCTCATAGCTACCTTATGTGTGAGAATTAAAAACATAAATGCATAAAACATGATTTTCCATAGACCACTATGGAAGCTGAGAAACTGACCACTCCTGTAGCCGTTGAAAATCGGAACTCAGAAGGACTTGTCTGATTTCCTCTCTAATGAATGGGGGTTTTGTAGTTTAGAATGTTGGAACCAAACCTATACGCAAATGATGGAATTCGGCACTACTTATAGCTAATCTTGTCTCTGTAGCAAGCCTGAATAATAATGAAAGAGAGCAGGAAAGGGAAACACAGCCTACTCTGCTCCAGAAAATCCTATAGCTGGAACAAGGAAAAGCTCAACTGTTTGTGGTTTTTTTAAGCAAGTATTACCATTTCCCAAACACCGCGCCCTGGCTCTGTGAGTCTGACACCACATAAAATAAACTTCTTTTTTTCTCAGTATTTGTTATAGAGACTGTAGGCTTTTTGTTAGTACCTCACTAAAAGGTACCTTCAAAGTTGAGTGCAGACATTTAAATGGCACAGAATACCCTTGACTCATACCTTGGACATTCTTCCTTAAGGAAAATAGTATTAATGGATATAGAAAGGGCTGTTTTTTCAAATTACCTCCCACACTGGTCCTGCAATGTGTGTACACAGGATTATGGGATCATGAGGCACTGGCACAGGTTGCCCAGAGAAGCTGTGGCTGCCCCATCCCTGGCAGTGCTCAAGGCCAGGTTGGATGGGACTTTTTGCAACCTGGTGTAGTGGAAGGTGTCCCTGCCCATGGGAGGGGGTTTGGAACCAGATTGTCTTTAAGGTCCCTTCCAACCCAAGGTAATCTATGATTCTATGGTAAACCAAACTGCCCACTGTTGAGGAAGCTCAGCTACAGCCTGCTTTGCCTGTAAGCATTGGAAGTTGGAAGGACAGCAGCTGCTTCTCAAGACTGACTGCAAAGGGGAGATTTCCAGGTCTTACTCCACGTGAGAGAAACATATCTAGGGAGAAGAGGGCTCCGATTTTCCAGAGGCACTTCAATAATAAGCAAACTTGCAGAATTGTTTGCTGTCTAGCTTGCCTCTTATCACTGAGTCAGATTGCTGCCTAACGAATTGAACAAGTCACCAAAGGCATGTGTGGTTTTACATAAGATTAGGGATTGTAGAGGGTGGTGTTACAAGCTATGAGGCACAGTGCTCCCATCTGGGCAGGCAAAGTCACAGTCTTTCCTTTCTACCAAAGAAGAGACTCAACTAATCTGGTATTCGTCAGTATGGAAGCAATTTCTCTGGCTGATTGTACCTCACCAACGGATGCTGTTACAGTGACAGCAGGAGATGATTTAGAAACCACTTTCTTAGGTGAGCCATGGCTGGACAGGTGAATTTTCACCACATTGTGACTTTAGTGAGATCAGCAGTTTACAGATATGTCAACCATACCAACTCCAGCTGTGCTTGCAAGGCATGCAAAAAATGGAAAAGCAGTGGAGGGCTTTTTTTATCATTCTCATGATTGTCTATGGTGATGCTGTAGCTGAAAGAGAAATGAGCTATTTGTTAGGCTCCACACCTTGACAAGGCCAAGGAAGCCAAAGTTAAGGATTTTTTATTTCCTTAAAAAAAAGTTTTGGTTTGTTTTGATTTTTTTTTTTTTTTTTTCCTAATTCTGCCTGTTAGCAACCTGCTTTCTTCTAAACTGGCTCCAGGCAGAATATACACAGTAATTCAGGGTTAATAAAGATGCTAAACACTACTGGACTCAGTGTAGATCACTAGTGATTACTAAGCAATGGGAATGCCTCAAAGGTTGCAAATCTAATTACTGTGCTTTTCCAGGAATGCTTTTTGAATGCAGTGGTTTTATTTATTGTTATGAAATGTTCTCAGTGGAAGAATAAAACCTTGATATTCTCTAAGGAGAATTGAAGAGTTTTCTTAATGTCCTGTGTTTCAGATATTCCAGACTGAATGTATGAGCAGCTTAACACTCATCAGCACACGTGGAAGCTGTGTCAGTCAGTTGTATATATAAAACATTCAGTTTCTTCAACCAAAAGTTTCATACTAACTATGGAAGCTAACAATCTTTACGTCCTTGTCTTATTATTGGATGCAGGACATGGCACAGAATTCTCTCTTGTTTGTCAGGAGTAACCAGCTTTCCAGGGGAAGAAAGAGGATTTACTGGGAATGGAATAGAAAAAGCTGTTTAGAAAGGAATGCTCTTTTTGCTCTGTGGGCAAGGCAGTAAATGTAATTTCCATCCATTCAGCTGTTCTTGCTTGGATTTTTTTCCCCACTGCTATTTGTTTTCAGGAGAAAAGCTGATAGATTTGTGTCTAACTACCAAAACTACAGCTGTGAATACCATTTCTATCATCTCTAGAACATTTGAAGGATATTCCCATCAGTCAAGATTGCAAAATGTGCTTCAGAAATGACAGATGTTTTTAATTTCTCCTTATGAATTTCTCCTCCATTTTAGACAAAAGAATGCCTTTTTTTTATATCTGGGAGCACAGTTTCATGCAGCAGTGGATTCAAGATCCTAGTTTGCAGGCTTCCTTTCCAATGGTCCCTAAACAGCATTGTCCACATCTTTTAATCTCACCAGTTTATATTCTTGTAAATTTTTTTTGTTCAGATTGCAGAGGATGAATATCTCCTTAGCACAGTTAAGCATTTCCAATCAGTCTTCAGTTACAAGGAGAAGATCAGAAAAAAGCACAGTCTGAATACAGGAAAAAATAGAATATTCAAGTTTTTCTTCCTTGGCATTTTTAAAATCTTAACTACAGAGTCATGGGAAAGGTGAGTTCAAACTGTTGCTTAATCTAATTTTTTCCACAGAATGAGAAATCTTGCCTCATTTCCTTTCCTCGGTTATGAGTTAGATCACATTTTATGTGGTATGCGACTTAATCTTATGAGTAGTATATAGTTTTGGAAACAGTTTTGTTGCATAGGCTTAGAAAACACACATGGTATGATCTTGTATTTGATTTAGTCAATTTTTATTCATGAACATTGCCAACAATTTTCAGGTTCTGTTTAGTGTATCAAACATGCTTCTGGTGGCTTGGCAACAAGTAATTCCCTATAATTCTTCTTCCTAAAGGCACAGCCCGATGGAGTGACAGTAAACAGGACTCTGTCTGATGGGAAAGCAGAGGAATGAGAAAAGAGAAGGAGATGGCAGAGAGGCATGTTTCAAAAAGGACCGGTAATGTTTCCCTAGGAGAGTGTGGGCTGTGGAGGGCACAAGGCCTAGCCAGTGGCCCCTCTTTGTAGTTGACATTGGGTAAAAGAAGCAACCACATCAGTTTCTATTTTTTGTGCAGTGTGTATCTGCTGCGCAGCATCTTCCTTTTCCCATGGTCCCTGCTTACCATTTCTTTTACTTCAACATGTGTCTTTTTCTCTTCCCAGTCTCAGTCATATTTGTTCCCAGCACCTGTGGCTCAGTGACCTTTGGCCACTGCAATTACTTTGGAATAAAATCAGTATGTAAACTAGCTTCCAGCTCAGTCTTTGGGACTGTGATCACTGTCACTCATGCTTTCTCAGAAATCATGCTGCTTCTGCGACTCAGGACTTTCAGAAAGTGAAGTGTATAAATGATGAATTTAGTCATTAAAATCACATGGCTTCTGCCAAAGGAATAGGATGAGATATGAAAAGTCCATAAATAAGCATTTCCAGTAACAAAAGACTAACATTTTATGATTCTATAGATATTCTCTGAGGTACTGTTTTCATTTAATGTATCAGTGTGAAGACCCTCAGAATATTTCAATTGTTCTGAATGATTTGTGGGTGAGAACTTGGAAGTAAACATCACTGTATGAAAAATACTATAAAACTGTACAGAAGTATATATAGTGTTTCTTTCAATATTTTCCTCACATGAAAAATGTTAAAGACAAATACTCCAGCAGAAATGTTGTCAGTGGCACTACCAATGTTAAAACGTGCACAAAATCAACATGAAAGCTTTCTAGAAAGAGTATTAAAAATAGATACAAGATTTCCGTTTCTCGCACAAAGACAAGCAGCATATATTTCAACATAGCAAGCAGAAATTGATACCTGCACTTAATGCTGCTATGGAAACTCCCTCTTTTCCAGTCATGAACAACTTAATACAACCACGGACAGTTTTCTGTAATATTGCTTGACAAATTTGCTGATTGTTGTAAAAACTAGATCCTGGTCAAACACAGTTGATAAATGACATGAAGTCAAAAGGGAAGTTGTCGAACTGATTTCTGGAATATCTCGGAAACTTTATGAAACCAGCTGTAAGAAAGATTATATTTCTTTGTGGGAATTAATTTTCTATTGCCTATGACATGTTTCTATACTGTGATTAATTCAGAATAACTGCAGAGAAAAATAGCACTGACAAACTTTGCACATTCTGGCCAAAGCTTCTTCTGTGTGAATCACTGAATCCACAGTCAACTTCTCATCCAGCAAGGCTGCACAGGATTCTGGACAGCTATAACATAGGGTAATGATATACAGGGTATGACATACCACTGTGCTGTTTATCCTCAGGGATTTTCCTGTGCGACAGCTTGGATTGTTTACTGAGGTTTGAGGTTAAACTGAAAAAAACAGTAATTACCTCCTGGTCTCTGATAATCCATCTGGTTTTTAACTACTCTGTGTCATTTGCAAACTGCTCTCAACTTCTACATATCACTTTGAATACAAATTAGGTGTTTCATATGTACTGGCGTTTATATATCCACATGGGCTTGGCTGGACTGAGTAACAGCTGCAGTGATGACCTAATGGCTAAGTAGAGGGGAAAAGGAAAGAACTGCTTAATTTCTTTGTTTAGTATTAATTCTGAGTGGTTTCACATATAGCTACTTACAGTTTAGTACAGCTCAGGCTAGATGGCACAAGAAATGTGTTCTAGACCTGGCACGACCATCACTGGCAGTGAAACTTTAATGCAAGAGGTCTTCATAGTCATTGTGAAGCCTGTACAGAGTTCACCCAGAGCTGCAGCAGTCTCTTGTCTAAACAAAGGCTTGCTTCAAAGTGAAAGGTCACACACTGTCACTGGAAACACCTCCCTGTCTCGGGTTGCTAGTTGTCAGTAGCTACACAGCTTATCCAATGGTTGTTCATATGGTCTCCAGAGGGAGTTGTTGTAGGCAGGGACAGAATAGAGCTGATATAAGGCTGGCTACTGCACACTAATGATATTATTTTTGTTGCTCTTTAGTATGTGAAGGGGACTTTAAACTGTAAGCAAGCTCTGTAATCCCAGTTACTGAAAAGTGATTCCATTTTGGAGCAGGAGTGAAGGAGGACTCTTGCTATGACATAGAAAAATTAAGTCCCTATAGTCTTCCCTTCTTTAATCTCTTCCCAAACAATAAAATATTTTTAAAGCTTGTCTTATTTAGCAGAGCAAACCCAAAACCTGAAAGGATATATAAACCAATCTTTCGATCTGTACTGCTAGGAGTGATAGTAGTGATGAGCAGAGCAAGGAAAAAAAAAAAAAAAGAGGTATCTATGGCAATGTTGGCACCAAATAATTAGAATGATATATAAATTTGCTAGCAGTAGATTCCACCTGGAAATTGGAAGACAGAGTCTCACCAGTAAGCTTCTGGAACAGCTACTGAACGGAAATTGCAAGGGATAAACAAAAATACTTTTAAGAGAGGATTTAGTCAACCTATGAATCAGCCTGAATTACAGTTACCCATGATAACAGGGAATTGCCTCAATGACTCAATTGGATCTGTGTTCTCTGCCTCAATGAATAACAATTAAATGAAAGACAAAAAAAGGCCTTTTACTGCAGAAAGGTAATGCAAGATATGCTTGACTGAGACAGTGCTAAAGGATATCTAACAGAGATTAACATGGAAAGTCCTTATGGCCAGGAACTTGAGCAACATACCAGGGTTTATTGCAATTTAAAGGCCAGGATTTCTATGAGCATTGCTTGTGCTGTCATTTCAGCATTCCCAGCTCCCTCTCTGCTTTCACTGCTCCTGAATCATCTTCCTGAACACTGGGATAGAAAAATTGTTCCCTACTTGCTTTGCTTCCAGCTGTGCTTGTGGGGTTTGGAAGTCTGTGTGAAGATGACTGGAGGAAAAGACAGTGAGGGTGGTAGAACAGCCCTTTATTCCAAGGGTGGACTTGCAGTACAACTCATCAATACCTCCTTCCTCCTTCCTGTATTGACTTTATTGACTGCATTGCATAGTATATGCAAGAATGTGTGAGGGACTCTCTCTGAAATATAGCAACAGGAGATGACATGCTGAGCCAGAAAAGTCTGTACAAAGTGTCTTTGACTAGTTAGGGAAAAAAGGGCACGAATAGAGCTAGTTAGAAAAAGCTTAATAAAACTTAGTTGGGTTTTGAGGTGTTTTCTTGTATAAATTAGTCAGTTCATTGAAATGAAATGATTTTGCAGGCTCTGAATTTGCTTTCAGTGGTGTCCCAACACAACTTGGTCAGCTAAACCATTTTCAGAATGAGGTTAGGTGCCAACACACCATCTCCATGACTGTTCTTTTTTTTCAGGCTTCTCCTGAGCTGACAAACAACCTGAACTCATTGAGTCCTGGCCAACAGCTATATTTCTCCATGCTCGACTGAGCTGACAAAATCCTTGCTTGGAGCAGTTCACAGGCACAAGCTTGATGCTGCATTTTGTACAATTTGAGTGAGTGTTTGCTGCCTTTCTGTCTGACTGCTCTCCTCACCTGAAAGATGGCTCTGAACTGGTGTAGAATGTGAGAGTTCCTGAAGTCCTAAAAATTACCTGAAGGCAGGAAATTTTTTCCAGCACAGCATTTCTGCCATGGCTGTCCTCTTCTTTAGCGTACACAAAACTAATGCTACTGTTCCTTACTTTCTTTGCCAAAACCGTATTCCAACTTCTCATAAGAAAAAGATACGTGAATTTTAGTTGGAATCTGTACAAAGGTCAAGGCAGCATGGCTAAAAAGAGCCTAGACACATGACAGAGGATGTGTTAGTTATTGGATCTGCTCAGAAGTTTTCATTGCAGAGAAGCTGGCTTGCAGGTCATTCCCATATATACTCACTGAGAAGAGTCAGTCAGAAGATAGAGGAGAAATGCAGGAGGACAAAAACAATTAAATGTATTAAATTATCTAGATATGAGAGCTGATTGACTGAATGACTGTCACAATAGCTGTGTCCTCACCTCTATTATTTTGGATACAGGATGCAGCTGTTGATCACTGTTCATCCGTATCATTATTTCATTAGTAGCAGAAGACAACTCAGTTGTTATCCTAGGATGCTGGGTAGTAGAAAAGCCTGCCTGTTTGATCATTTGCGGACTCCCACAGTAGTTGGAAAAAAAAATAATTCTGCTTTTCTGTCCACCTTTTGATTATTTAGGAGGCACACAATATGTAAGATAAACACCAATGGCTGAGAAGCAACCTCAGAAAAAGATCAAAAGGAGATTGGCTTATATGCTTGAGCCGATGCATGAACTAAAACTGATATGCTGGAGCTTTGGATTTTTATACCATAAAAGGGAAGAATGAGCATATTTACTGCCTTGTAGCTTTTATAAAAAGTCTATTCCAAATACTTTTCATGTAAGCCGTGCAAGGATTCTGTATTTTCTTAGTTCATAGGGCAAAATTAATGCTTATCTTTATTTTTTTCACATAAAACTTCTGAAAAGATAGATGGCATGTATTTTGAAACTTTAAGCTCACACAGAGAAAGGATTATGGTAATATTTCCCTTGCATGCTCAAACCCTATTTTGTTAATATCTATCTTCCAATAACTAATAGGGAACCTAAAAATAATATTTGCTAATGCAGGCTATGTAGGCTTTTTGTTTTGTAAAGAAAATGCAGACTGAATGATTGAGCACAGGGGCAGCAGCACTGCTGGGACTGGCCCTCAATGTTTGGGAACTAGTTCATTTTTGGTTCATACTAATTGTTGTGGTGAGGGACCAAGTCCTGGTGGGTGCCTCAGGTGTTGAACTCATGCAAGGAGGCCTCCTTATCAGGTCAGTCTTCCTGATCAATCTCAGAGCTGTTGAATTGTATTCCTCGTGTCAGAGAGATGGGAGTCATGGAAAAAGACAGGCTTGGGGCTATATAAATTGTTCTAATAAAAAGGGCTATGACAAAAGCCAGAGGAAATGTCTCTGTGAGGCATCAGGTGAAGAAAACATGGCTTGTGTACATGTAGACAGTTTGTGTTGTTTCTGTGGAAAAGCTAATCTGCATTTACACAAACCTCTTAGACACACCCATTCCTCTCTAAGAATGCTAACAAGAACATGGAGCTATGCCCAAAGTTTTACTTGTTTCATAATTGTTTGTAAGTGCTCTGAAAGCCCATGCACATGGTGAATTGCTAAGCCAGAAGAATATGGGCAATGACTTCTTACTGTCGATTAAAGCACTTCATTACTTCATCTCAAGGAATTGCTTGTGCTACCCCTCTCCTCCATGGAAAGCAATTAGATGTAGTAAATGCTAAACCTTTTCCCAAACAGGCTAGATCAAAAACATGATTTGAAATTCAGGTTGTAAGGAGATCTTGCCTACCTGTTCGATTAGCAGTTCTAACCGTGTGTCACAGGGCATCACTGAGCCAACTTGCTGTCAGTGAATGCCATCATGATTACCAACACTAAACAAGTCTAAAGGGGTAACTAATAATGAAGTCCCTTAGTGCTTAGCTGCCTATTTCAAAATGACAGCTCCCACTACTGTTCAGATACTTTCTTCTGTGAATTATGCTGCAATTCAGGAGAGGAGAGTAAGTACCAGGGTGACTAAGTACAACCCCATGCTGAGTTAACACCTTGAATGTGTTACAGGAAGATACTTTGCACAGACAAGCAGTTCTTCAGAAGCTTAAATGTCTAGTCTGAGACAAGATGATTTTCCAATAACTTGTAAACTATTTGGCCAAGATATCTGGTACATAGAGCTCTTGGAACTTTCCATGAAAAAGGAACCCCAGACAAAAATAAACATTCACTAAAAATACATGATGTTTCTTTCTCGTGTGAGGGTAAAATGACTTTTAGACACCACCAACATCCTGGTTGAGTCAATTAAACCTCCCTTAAAATACACAGTTGGGTTTGGTTGAACATACTACTTTTTAAATGGCGACAGTCTAAAGAAACATCCCTAGAAGAGCTGAAAACTCGTTTTTTTTCTTCACGTCTTCTTACAAAAAGAAAAATGAATAGAAAGATTAATAGGAAAAAAAGAAAAAAGAAGAGCTTTTAAGCTTTTCTGTGGAGGAGTTCCTTGTCAGGTAAACCTCATACACTGGCCTTTTGAAATATTTTCCCTTTTTTTCAGCTTCTTGGTCCTAGCAGGAGAGGCTCGTATGAGAAGGCAACACTTGCACAGTCTGCATTACATACCCTGCAGTGAGTGATGCTTAGCCAAGATTTGCTGAGTAATACAGACTTTCTCGTAAGTGATGGACTACTGAGAAACTGGGGACAAACAAGTTTAGGCAAGGGAGGCAAATATGGAATGAGCCAGTCTGCCTCTGACGGCTGAAGGTCATCTGATTGTAACATGTCCATATAAGAGAATTGCTGGTTTAGTTGTATGAAGACATCTTCAAATAAAAGTTTGTTAACAAACTTGACATAAATGACTTGGGAGTTTATAAAGGATCCTTAACTCTACTCCTCAGAAGATTAACTTGCAAATTAAGCCCGAACAAAGAATGGATCTAATTGTGGGAGGGCTGAGGATCTGCTGCCTGAAATACCCAGCGCAGGCTTGGTCAGCAGAGGAGTGGCTGCTCTTATTGTGAAAGACCTGCTTTCTGTTATTCTACTTCCTGAATAGATTCTGAAGTGTTACCTTCCACTTCTGTTACTAGCTACCGAAGGTATGAAAACAGAATAGCAGAAATTAGAAGACTTATGTTTTTAATATTCCTTTATACTGGTTGTGGAGCCACTACTGACTATCTTGCCATGCATCCTTTTAGAACTGGTTTAGCATATGTTCTCTAGATGGAGACTGTTATCCTCACCTGCAGACTTCGGTTCTTTTTGTCCACCGTCACTTTATCCACCAAAATATGATGACTCATAACAACATACTCAAATTCTGCTCTGAAACTAGGGCAGTGGGTTGAGTTTGGATGACAGAATATCCCTTGGGATCTTCTGAGTTCCTGAAGATCATGCCTAGGGCACCTGTATAGACCTTCAATCAAACTTGGAAGAATGTGCTTCCTGGCATTTCCTGCAATCTGAATTAGGTGTTCTTCCCGACATCTAGTTCTGGTGAATCTCTGGACAGTTTTTTGATGATTCCTGGGTCAGGCATAAAGTAGCAGGATTCAACAGCAGGCGCACAGCTAGAGAATTCACGCTGGTTCTCAAAAAAAGGGGTAGGTGCAGTGTCCTGCCCCAGAGCAGCTAATGCATTCTTGAGATGTCATCCTGAAGGATTTTTAGTTTTGTTTTTTGGTTTTGGTTGGGTTTTTGTTTAACTATTATTTAAATGTGCACTGTTTCCCTTTCCTGGTGGGCTTCACGCCCAGGCCTCGTCCTGGAAAATGGTTTAATTTTATCACACTGAAGCAGCTTTACCAGAAACAATGTTGTGCATCCTCTTGTAATTTATAAAGATCTGTTTTAATAAATGAAGAGGAGGCAAACTATAGAGCCTAGAAGAATAATACTGAAATGTTCTCTGGAATTTCCCTGGGTTGTTTTTTGCTGTAGGAGCAGAAGAGGAAGCAGCAAGTTAGCTGGGTGACAAGGCAGAGTTGAAGACTCTAGAGTTGAAGGAGGATTGAGGTGAATTTAGGTGCTGGTCACATCTATTCATGCTGTTTGGAGACAACAGTGTGAATATCTCCTACCAGGAGACACCTGATGTTTCCCTACTTGATGAGTTTTCCTGTATGTGCATGCTTACATCAAGCCAGAAGCAGCATGGAAGCAGAACAAGTGAGCAGACGTGCCACCAAGGAATTCAGGCATAGGCTGATGTGGTGTGCAAGAATGCATTTATTCTTGTCAGTAACAACATATAAGCCTCTAATGTTAGATAGCTTTTTCCATTGGAAAAGACTTTCTTCCTGAGAAAATATGATTCTAGTAATCTTAGAGATTACTAGAGAGCTCTAAAATTCATGGTTGATTAAAATTTATATACAGATGTTGTTCTTAAGCAGTGTTTAAGCTTTCAAAAGTGTTTTTAAACAGACCTGTTAGGATTGCAAAACCAGATGTCCAGTGAAGGCTGTGATGGTCAAGACTCCAGAAACATGGAGCATTTGCTGTTGTCATAACTGGGAAGCACAGAAATACCACAGCTATTCAAATTAATTGGAGGATTTATGGATGTCATTTTACAGAGGGGAAATTTGATACAAACAACAAAATGTTTTCATAAGGTGCTTTGTTCTATTGAATCTAATTATCTTCTATTGTATCTAATCATCTTCTAACCTTACAATGGTTGCATATATAGCAATGAAGTTCAGATGAATGAGAAACAGCATCTGGAGGATTACAACCCAAAGATACGACTTACCCTCTCTTTCCTCCCGGGTGCTCCTCTCTCCTCCCTCCCTTCTGGAGATCTTTATCTTACAAGTTTTCCAATTGGCCTTAACATTCTACTTGTTCGGAATAAAGTTACTCATGTTAATATTAATGTTAATAATGTTTAAGCTCGTGCCTTATGCCTTCATTAGTTTTTGCTTGAAAGGAATAAAAAATTGTGCATTTCTCATTATCCCTACACATGGTATTTTAATTTTGTGTGGATTTTATTGAGTAATAGCCTGTTTTACAATACCAGTTATTTTCTTGAATGTGCAAGAAGTTCCTGGATCAAATTATATTGTGGAAATCGCAAACTTTTTTTTTTGTTTTAATGATAATTCAGTGCAGTGAAGTCCTAAAGCATTATTCTGGGTACTTTTCAAAAGTCAAAGTATTTTTCCAGAATATTTTTTTGGTGATATTTGAATATATTCTTATGAAATAGATGTTGTTCCAGCAGTGAAATACAAACTTGGCATTCCATGCACTTGCTTCCAGTAAAAAGGTAGTGAAAGCCAATGCGTGTAGCTGTTGAAAAGGAGATATGCAACGTCTGAATGGTAATGCTACTCTACAGGGCATAGGACTTTCTCGCATTACACTGACCTATGTATTTTACATTATGATAATAAATACTAAAATTTAAGGAGGTATTTCTTCAGACACCAAGAGTTAAACTGCAAACTTAGGCAGCAAGAATTAAACCCTACTGCAGAATGGGATAGATGCTAAGAGTGTGTATGTGTTCAAAACGTGGTTAGACATGACAAAAAATTATCACGAACAGCATTTAGCAGGAAATGTTCTCTCTGGCTCAGATCTTCTCAGCTGCAGATCTTTGCTCTTTAACTGTATTTAATATAGCAGTTGTACTCTTATGCACAAAATAAAGGTGGATTTCAAAACTGTTTATATGATTCAGGAACAGAAATCTCTCTGGAGATGTAGGATGTGCATTCCTAAATTCCTTGCGCTTTTTGTTTTCCAGATCTCTGTCCACAGCTGACCATCTATTTTGAAAACCTTTTTTTTTTTTTATTTTGTTTAACCTCATCTCTGTATTAAATCTTGTTCACTTTGAGTTGTCAAAATCAATGGGATGTAAGGGGATTTCCCAGTGTGATTTAGGTTGGTGAGGCTTGGCCTTAGGCACCTACGAGATTCAGAGTGGAGCTAGCCAGTACAATTTTGCAGTGGCTTTTTCTACATGTTACCTTCTAGATTACCAAGTTGTTATAGATGTCTTAGAAAATATGTGTTTTAAGGCAGGAACTGAAAGAGGAAATGGTTGTAGCACGTCCATATCACGCAGAGGTCAACATGGATGAGAACACAAGTATGCCTTCTGTTTATTTACCTAGTTTATATTGGAACACAACATCTAACTCGTGAAAGAATGTTTTATCATCTTTAAACACCAGTTAGCTGCAGGGATGTTACCGTACCTACACTATTGCTTTGTTCTGGACTCCTCTCAGTTTGATACACTCTGCTTTTAATCTTGCTACAAACAGCACTGAATTAACCCTTCAGAACTTCAAGAAACCACTGGCCTAGTCACTCTACTGCAGTATTTTTCCTCTTTCTTTTTTTTTTTTTCTCACTGTTGAACATCCCATTACTTTTCCACCACAAATACAAAAGTATCCTTCCTAGGCTTGTTTGTGTGGACCACTTAGGCATGGTTGGAAGATTAGGTATTAAAACTGTGCTTACTAGAGAGATTACACTGATAACAGCATAATGAACGTCTGCTTGGGCAGCATTGAAATATTCAGACATCTTATAATGTGCTTCCCACCAAATACTGACAATATCTTGCCATCATGTCAGGATTTTACAGTTTAGAGGTGTTTAGGCACTTTTTCTAAAATCAAATAAAGGTATATTTATACAGCCCAGAGAGACAGGTAATCACGGTGAAGCAAGTGCTTCCTATTGCTAAAATAGGCTTTTCATATTTTTCTTGTATTGTTGCCAAGAATCTAACAACTATTAGATTAATTTCTAAAATTTATAGTAATATATGCCAAACTAAGACTGACAGCAGGCAGGATAATGCTATATTTTAATGATACAGGAAATAGGTGATTTCATTTTCTTGAAGACCACTAAAACAGCCAAAAAAATGGGCAATTCTTTGCAATTTTCTTTGTGTACTTACCAAAAAGGGGGCATGTTGGAGAGTAAAATTAACCCATGCTGAAACAAGTAGTTATAAAGGACTAAGTAATTTTTTTCCTGACAAAGAGATGTGCTAGGAAGTTCAGAATCTGAGTCTTTCATACGTGTCCTGAAACCTTACCTTGTGTCTTGGATCTTTGCTCAGCTATATACCATCTCTTGATGCTGGTTTTACAGATATAAATCTGAAAAAGACAGTTCAGTCCACCTGGTTTGATGTGCCCATAAATACCATGGGATTTCTTCATCTTAGGCATTACTGCCAGACACAATTAAATGGTTTCAGATATACCTTCAGTTTCAGTTGTCCGTTTTATTGAGGATTTATTCAATTTTTTAAAGTTTTCAACATACTTTCAGTGCTAAACAGAATTCCCCATGAGGATAACTCAGAAACTAGGATAACTTAATTTTTCGTTGATTTTTAGAATACTTTACAGCACAGCTCTCATGCAACAATACCAGAGAAATCCTCACAGCAGGAGCTGAGAAACAGAGCTCCATTACCTCCTCTAAGGTGGAGAGTCCAGTGTTACACAAGGAAGCAATGCTTCTAGGAGCAGCTTCAGGCTTTTAGTCCAGAGCTCCTGGCTTTTTGCCATGGCTACAGAAATTTTGCAGATGATTTGCTTGTAAGAAATAATTGCCACAAATACTGGGAGGTTTATGGTGCAATCTAAGGGTCAAGACCCAGACAACTTGGAGCTGACTGTCACAGGCTTGATACCTTGAAGGATGGTACTCCTCTGCCTGCAAGCTCAGTCTGTCCCCCTGCTGTGAGAGCAGCAATGGTCTCATGATCTGGCTGGAGTTAGCAGATAGTCCACTCCTGCAATGAGGCACAATTGACACCTTCTGTCACTAGCCCACAGTCCCTATTTGTGCCATAACTAACAAACTGCGGTCAGATGAGGGTAATTGGTGTTTGCTCCAGTCTTTCTAAGAAACAGACAGTTGGTGGAGAATTTTAAAGTCTACAAATTCAAAGTTATTCAGTTTAAAGAACTGCAAGTGTCGAGTGTCACAAGTTTGGAGATGTAGCAGCATGGAAAACTCCATATGTTCACCATTTCCTCCTACCGCATCATTTATGTTTGTTTCTCTTCCCTGCAGCTGCTAATAACAACAAATTAAAACTGAAAGTCTCTGGTGACTCCCTTTACAGGAAGGCCTGGAAACACAAAGCTGGTGCTGCTGCTGTTCTCCCTTGACACTTGGTGAGGCAGTTTGATTCAGTTACAGCTGGAGCTGGCAGCTGATCTGCCTTCCTTAAAAGCTTCCTCAGTCTCTTTTGAAGTGACACAGCCAGTTCTTTGGAATTTTGATTTGCAACGTCAGTAATTCCTGCAATTAATTCATTGTACAGTGATGTCTTTTGTCCCATAATTCTTAAAATGTTATTGACTGCTATTTAACAATGTCCTCACAAAGATATCAAGCAGCTGTAGATTTCTGTAGGTTTAACACTAGAAATGTTTCTTCTGTTCCCCTGGTATTCACCAGAAATGACTTTTCACCTGATTTATCCAGTGTCAAAACATAGTCCTTTTTGGCCTTCTCTTCTCTTGAGTACGTTGACACCCTCAGAATCAGCTGAAATGAGAGTACTTCTCATTGGTAAGTTAAATATTTTCCATGTTTCCATGCTGGTTATTTTCCATGTGTAGCCTGAAGCACCTTAACTGTTTGTATTGACACAGAAAGAAATGATAAAATTGAGGATGTTCCATAAATATTTGTACAGAATGTAACCATAATGAATAGCTAAAGAATGACCAACTTAGAAGTAAGCTACAGATACAGAGTACCCTTTACTTTATAGAATCATAGAATAGTTAGGGTTGGAAAGGACCTTAAGATCATCTAGTTCCACCCACCCTCCCCAGCCATGGGAGGGACACCTCACACTAAACCGTGTCACCCAAGACTCCATCCAACCTGGCCTTGAATAGTGCCGGGGATGGAGCATTCACAGCTTCCCTGGGCAACCCATTCCAGTGCCTCCATTTCTATGGAAAAAAAAAAAACAAACCACATTTTTGTCTGTGATGCAGTTACATATAATTTCCATTGAATCATCAGTACAAAGCATGTGCTATTCAAACTTTTGAGTGGAAGACGTAGGACAAGAAAGGATTTTTTTTTTTTGTTATTATAATCTACAAATTAATCAGAAAATATCTTTCTACAGTCAAACACGTGAAAATAAAAGATGAAGTTTTATTATTTGTAAAAAAAAAACCAAACCCAAACCCAAACCAACAAACAACCTGAAAGCTTTTATTTTTTTCTCATTTTTTTTGGGGGGAGGGGATGTTTCTTTTTTCCTCAAGTGTGACTGAAAACAGAAAGAAAAAGAAGATTTGAACTTAAAACCATGTGGTTGCAGGATCTTTTCATTTATAGATTTAAAAAAAAAAAAAAAAAAAAAAAAAGGTGAGGTTGTTGCTGCCTGTTGTGCTAGCTATTAAAACCTCAGTCACTGGAAAGAAAAACCCCAACCCCCCAAAACCCCCAACAGAACAATTTGGCTATGCCAGTTTTCATGAGTGTTTTAAAATTATCAATCAGCATTCAGATTACTTTTTTTAACAGTTCAAATGTCAAATCCTTGAGTGCAGAGTAAGTCAGCAGCTGATTGGGCAGTTGTTTGAAGCATACAGTAATGGAATGAAGGAGACTCTTACTGTAAACTCAGGAGCTTAGTTCTCACAGTTTCTCTCACACTTTATTTTTGTAATCAAGTGTAGTATTTGTGAAGAAATACTCAAGTCTGCACCTATGGAACCTCATGAGATATCAGCAGACGTGCAGGCAGCTCTGCACTGACTTCAGTATGCTGTGAGCTTGAGCAGCACTACAAGCCAGCAATTATTTTTAAAGGAAATTTGTAGTGACAGCTTGACTGTGCAACTCAGCTCAAATAGAAAACAGAGCAACAACATTATGACAGGGATCAAAATCACTTCCAAGGGAAATTTTTATTTCAGAAAATACGGATGTTGTCAGAAAGTGTGCAAGTGCCACTCTTCAGAGTACATTGACAGTAAAAATGAATCTCCCACAGACACCTCAAGTCCCAAGAGATCAAAGCCATAATCACATTAGATCTGAAAGACAAAGTCTAATATTAATGTATATAACTATGCATATGATAATAACTTAAGAAGTAATGGAAAATGAATTACTTCCCGCAATTTTAAACTTAAGCACTCTTTGTGAGTCTTGGTTGCTTAGGGCCGTGGCTGCCCCATCCCTGGCAGTGTTCAAGGCCAGATTGGATGTGGCTTCCAGCACCTGGTCTAGTCGAAGGTGTCCCTGCCTCCATGGCAGGGGTTTGGAACTGGAGGACCTTTAAAGCGCCTTCCCCTCGGTGGACGAGAGCGAAGGAAGACCAGCGGGCAGGGCGAGGTGCTCCCTCAGCCAGCGCCGGGCAGAGCTCGGGCTGCTGACGCGCAGCCGGGGGCAGGCTGCGTGCCTTTGGCGACACCAGGAACTGGACCCCCGCCTCCGCGCACACCCGCGGGGCCGCCCGCCGGCTTCGAGAAAGGCCGCGCTACCGCCGCCGGGGTCAGGCAGCGGAAACTTTCTCCGCGCTCCCTCGTAAACACGGCCCGGCACCCTCCCGCGGCCGCTATTTTGGACCGCCGTGATGTCACGGCAGCGGCACCTCCGCCGCCCCGGACCGCGCCGCCGCCCTGGCCGCAGTCCGCCCTCACCTGCAGGGACGGGGCAGAAAGCAAGGGCGGCAGAGAGGGGCGGGAGAGAACTGTTCCCCTCCTTCTGGCGGCCGGAGAGGGATGCCGGAGGGTGAGCCGGGGCTGCCGGCCGGGCTGCCGGGCGGGGCGGGGCCGGGTAGGGCAGGGCCGCCCCGCCGCGTTATTAATAGCCGTGTCGGCGGCGGGTGAAAGCTAGAGCCGTGGGGATCATGCAGGGCAACGGGCAGCAAGCAGTGGCGGGGAAGGGCCATGAAGACCACCTCGGCGGGACAGGGGCGGTTGACGGTGGGCTGCAGGCTGCGGCCGTGCCCATGCTGCCGGCAATGGAGGTAGCTGAGGAGCCGGAGAAAGCTCCGGGTGGCAAGAGTAAGGACCCCAACACCTACAAAGTGCTCTCCCTGGTAAGAGCCGGGGCGCCGAGGGGGCTGGCGGCTTTCCCCGGGACTTGTCTCGCTGGAGGCGCGTGTGAAGCGGCTCGGCTGTGAGCAGGTGTTTCGCCCCGCAGTGCTGGGGGCGGACGAGTCTCTGTCCGGCCCGTCGGGGGTAGAAGAGGATCAGGGTTTCGCGGGGTACTGTCCCTGCGGTGTGGAGCTGCCTCGGCAGCAGCGGCTCCCCAGGGCGGCCGGGGCGCGGTGCTGCGGGGCGGACTCTCCTCTCCTCCGCGGGAGTGCGCTCCGGGAGGGAGCGCGGTGCTTGTGTGTGTTACTGCTGCTTCGTGCTCTTTCAGTTGGTTTATTTTGCGGTTTTCACAGCGCTCCGGGTTGACTCTTCTCGATTCTTTGGTAGTGTTAGTGGTTGTCCCGTCTCCCACCGTGTGGTTTTAAATGGTTGGTGTAGAGGATGCCCCAGGAAAGGCTAAACCAGGAAAATATGGTTGGAAATGCTAAGAAGAGTATAAGAGCCAGAAGTCCAGGGAACGTATAAAGACTTAATTTTTCGTTGATGTAGAGTGGATTGAAAGTTGGTCTCTAAGTGCTGCTTAGAGACACTTTCAGCCCTGGCTCAGAGGCCTTGATGGCCAAAGCCATTGTTAGCAGGTAGGTCACTTTCCAGTTTTAGCCCTGTTGCTGTATCATAATTATCCTCCCTGTAGAGATGTGAAAATAAGGCCTTCCGGACTGCCTGGAGTTATCATTATGATGCTGAAGTCATTACTGAGGTGAAAGAGTTTCAGCATTCTTGGAGAGAAGCTTCAGTGTAGCTGCAGTCAACTTTTATTGCACACACATGTGTGTATATATACATCTCCATAGGTAGATTTCAGTTTATTAAGCTTAAGAATCAAGATGCCTTTTCAAATTTACCTATAGCTTTATAATCTGATTATGCTTTTAAATGAATTGTCCACCTCATAGCAACTGTGCTGGTTGTACTTTCTGACATAATGGGTTGCACTTCCAAGTTTGTCAGAACATAAGAAAAATACCAAAATTCGTGTTAAGGTGTTCCATGGTAGCTTCCACGTAGAAGCTTTTTTGGCAACTCTTCCGATAAAAAGTCCTCTTAAATAAAGGCTTGTAGCTTGTTTCATTGCTTTGTTCTAGGAAGGTTAGGTTGTTCCATAAAAACCACTGCAGTTGGATGGTGAAAAAAGTTCCGCACTTTTCAGGCTTAGAAATAGGTGATAATAGTGGAAAATAATCATATGCTTTTAGAAAATTAATTTTGATGCTCTGAGCTTTTTAGGCGCACTAGTACAACAGAGTGATTAGAGATACGTAGGCTCTTACAGCCTGGAATTGAGCACAAGTTAGAAAGCTTGCAGGCATTTAGTCTTCTGAAATAAGTCCTTATTTTTCAAACCATAAGTGTTCCCTGTGAATTGGCAGAATGTTCATCCTCTGCTGACTGAAGTGCCAGGGTGAAATGTGTGTCATCTATGCAGAAGTAATTTGAAACTTCTACACATAGATGACTGCTGTATTGGTTTTGGCAATTGCAGGCTGTGAGATAATTTAGAATATTCAGAGAGAACTTAAAAAGCTTTCTAAATAGTGCAGGTGTTACTGGACTGAGTAAAACAAGAATGTAATTCCTCTCAGGTTGCCCAGGGAACTTGTGAATGCTCCATCCCTGGTGGTGTTCAAGGCGAAGTTGCACGAAGTCTTGGGTGCCATGGTCTAGTGTGTGGTGTCCCTGCCCATGGTCCGGGGATTGGAACTAGATGATCTTAAGGTGCTTTCCAACTTTAACTGATCTATGACTCTGTGATTCTAAGCATTATGTTAGGAAGTGGAAAGCTGGAGCTGGAAATGGATTTTTGTTCTTTCTCACAAGTCAATGCATTGATAATGCCAATCCCCATGTAAGAAAGGAGTAGACTTACCTGCTTGGTGTTTGGGGTTGGGCAATGTGAAACTATAAAAGTGACTAGATATAGGTAAGCTCCCTTTGCCTGCATGTACTTTAGGTGCATGCACTGTTGCTTCCTTTATTTAGGTAGATTAAAACCCCCCCCCAAACAAACAACCCCACCCCCCACCAAAAAAAACCCC
>JANRGW010005953.1:0-29710 GCA_024733675.1 Psilopsiagon aymara
CCGCTGTGTGTGCGCGGGGCCCCCCCGGGGGAGGTGGGTCTGGGCCCCCCCTCTCCTATCCTGGCCGGTCCCCGTGGGGAGCGCCTTCCTCCGCCCATGGCCTCTCCTCTGGGGGCCGGAGGCGGCCGGCGGGTCCGGGGGCCCGGCGTTGCATCGGCCGCTGTCATGCAGGGTCCCGGGCGGCCCCGTAACCCTGGCGGTTTGTTTGCAGAGACGGCTCTGGAAGGAGGAGAAATGCAAGAGGAGGGAGAGTGAGAGGGGTAAGGAACTGACCCCTGCCCCAGGGGCTCCTTCCGGCCGTGCTGCGGGGGGGATGGGGACGGTGGGTTGGGATGGGATGGGACCCAGGTCCGGCCTTGGGGGCCTGAAGTGGCTTGTACTGCAAGGTGCTGGAGGGGTGATTGACTGCCAGGAAGGAGCGGAGGTGTAGAGGGAACATCCCCTGCCAGGCCCCTGTCCCGGCAGAGACTTGCTCTGTTGGGATGAAGGCTATGCATGCGTCAGGGAACGGCACCAAGGTTGTGCTAGGTCGGGTGTGCGGGTTTCGGGGCTCAGAGCTTGTTTGGCATGTTTGGGGTGCTCCTGATGTGCGTCCAGATGTACTTGTTCTAAAGACATAGCGGCGCTTGAACTTTTTGGTGCTTATGAGCTTTGTGGAAGTATTTTTGCATTTGACCTAGCAGCCTGCGTGGCCTTCAGCATCCTTAGTATTTTGCAGTGATTAAGCCTGAAAGCTCCTTGTCATTGAACAAAGATCTTGGGCAGACACAAAATTACATTGTAAATCACTCCCGAGTGTCATACTCAGGGCCTTTTGTCAACTGAAAACTCCGTATCCAATAGAAAATACAAGCTAGGTATCTGGAGAATAATAAGATAAAAAAGCATTAAAAGTCAATCTCTAAAAACTTGTATGTCCAACCTTGATTGTGCCTTCCAGAAACACAGCCTCTACTTCACTGTATACTTGCACGTGCTTTTATCTCTCTGTTTATGATTGAAGTGATGACCTGCAAAGAAGTATAAATCCAGCACGTTAAGTATGTGATTCTGTGAAGTATTCTGAGATCTAACTCCAGATTCCTTGTCCCTTGTGAGTTCTCTGGTTCACTCTGGTTGTTTATTTGGTGTATGTACGTTTGTGGTCTGTACATAGAAGGTGTTTTTGGTTTATATCAGGAGGGTACGTTGACATCTGTCTGATACTAGACTGGTGAATAGGAAGAAGGTCCCATCTCTGGCCTGTTTGTGGAAGCTGGGATGATGAAGGCCCTGCAGTGGGAACGTGCGGTGTTACAGGGTTGAAGCTCCAGCCCATGTCTGGTAGTTATAGAGCAATTGGAAGGGTTACGTGCAGAGTTCTGGTAAAGTAAGTGTGAGCAGCGTGAAAGTGGGGGCTGAAAATAGGGGTGCATGTTCTCAAAACATCCTTTAGCCTTAAAGGCGGGGTAGGGGAGGGACAGCTGTGGGTATCGGGGCAGCCGTTCGGTGGAGGAATCTTACCTTTGTTCTCTCCCTTTGGAAGACTGGCTTGCTAGTGAGATTGCATGAAAGCTTCAACCTTTACACCATTTCTCCTTTTCCTCCACATTCTTACAAATTCACCACACTTCAGCCCTTCACACCAAAAGTTTTGAGGCCTGGTATTTGCTCTAACAGGAAGATTTTTGGATGGGGAAGTGGATCCTTAGGGACTTTAAGGAAAACAACGTAGTCATCTTCTGAGAATCAATAAGAGCCTTATTTTTACTTGAATACTTTGTAAGCTGGACAAACAAAAGTTAGGTGCTCTGTGACGTTCTGGTAGAGGACTAAAGGGACACAGGCAGTCGCTGAGTGCCCTGGTGTATGCTAGTACGGATTTTAGAACCTGGAAATGGAGTTGCCTTTCTTTCCTTCTACTCTTTAAATAAGAAAGTTGTTGTGAGGTTTGTGTTTGAATTGGCATCTTTGTTTCATGCCTGAAGTACGCAGTTGAATCCAAGGGAGTCTTGGGCAAATTTATTTGGAAAATGCATCTGATTATTATATGAGACTCTATGTTTTTACAGAATCAGGTGTGCTTTGATGTTTTTGACACGGAAGTAAAGGAAGTAAGGGCTTGTTTATTTCAATAATGAAAAACCCCAAACAAACAAAACCCCCAAACCCAAACTTGACATTCCAAACAAAACCCCCCTCTTGATTCAGGAGGTGCTTGATTGCCAAGAATGTGTTATCTCTTCATGTGTGCCCATCCTGTGGAAGAAAAAAGTCATGTAATTAAGCATTACATACACAGGGCCTTGCTGTGGGCAGCGTACTTAATAATTAATTTGGCTCAGAAAAGAAAGCAGAGGGAGGAAGGTAAGAGTTTTGCCCCATCAAGTTCTGATTGAATCACAGCAGTGTAAATCCAGAGTAATTCAGGCAGGCAGCTAGCAGTCTGACTGCATGCCACCGATGCAAGGTAAATAATTCATCCTCAAGTGTGTTTATGGGTTGATTTGGAGTGAGTGAGTGAGGCAGGAATACTTGGCTTTGCTGTTGCGTGAGCAATTCATAAAAACAAAATTATCAGGTAATTTGGTTCATTTAAATACTGCTTCACATAGAGGAAAATTACCTTTGCATTTTGGCTCACCCGCAGCAATTCCACATGTATTTATTCTGCCCTAATATACTTCTGGAAAGTAAGTGTTTCATGCTACTCGGGGCATGCTCCTCAGCTTATCTGATGATTGAAATGGGCCCTTCAGAAACAATATTTACTCATTAATTAGACTACTGCCACATCAGAGCAGGAGTAGAAGTGGGACAATTTGCAGGTAGCTGCCTGAGAAACCTACAGTGGTTGCTTTCCCTAAGCAGCTTGCTCTGCCAGATGTTCTCTGAGCATAGGTTTTTGTCATACATATTGTACCTACCAGTTTTGCCACGCTTGCTCAGGAGTAGGTATGTCTTCTGCTTCAGGAAATACTCCTTTTTCTTTCATTTCTTTAGGTTTTGAATAGCGTTTTCATGAGTGCAACAAACTTTTCTGCTAATACTGTCAGAGAGAGGGATGTAAGGTTTAGGGATTAAAGGGCTTCTTCAGCCAAGTCCTCCTAAAGAGATTATGCCTCTGTATTCAGAGGGCTTACTTTTGGTGTCTAACTGGTCCTCTGGCTTCATAAAGGGTTGAGATGGAGCAGTGGGCACTTGGCTGAGAACAGAATCCTACAGAATCCTGTCCCAAAGAATTGAGTGGAAATGGGCAATAGAGAGCTGTGATGTGAAGACACCCTCTTCCCAAGTTGAGAGGAGGATATCTTAGGAGCAGGGTAGTCAGGTTATTTTCCCACTGCCTCTTCTCATCAAATGGGATGAGAGTGGAGGACCTTGCCTGTCAGGAATATTAAGTGATATTTCTGGGCTTCTTTTGAGAGTGGGGCTGGGGTGAGCAACGCGATGGGCAGCTTGAAGTTAGGAGCCCCAAGTTTGACTTCTTGTTCTGCTGTGGCTGTTTGTTATCTTGGGCAAGTCTGTTTCCCTCTCTCTGCCTGTCTTTCTTCCTGTATAACATAATGCTAATGTACTCTTGCTGCATCTGGGCCCTTAGTGCTGAGCTGGGGTGGAAGGACAGGCAAAGTCCAAACTTTTCACTGCTCTTGGACTCAGGCTGTCTGTGCCAGTGAAAAATGGATTTCAGCTGTATTTGCCTGGTTGCAGATGCACAGACTTCATCATTAATGCCATGTACTTGGGTGGATGATAATCGGGGAATTCTGGAGGTGTTCTGGGTTTGTAGTCAGTCCCTTTTTTGCATGGAGGACTATTGGGCAAGATGTGTTTGAGACGGACCCAAGCCTGTGGGAATAGCAGACATTATTTTCCCCTGGAAATTATTTTTGGATTTGGGCAGATAGCTCAGAAGTGGGGAGAAGTTGCTCAAGTAAAACAGGGGAGATTAAGGAACTGTCACAGCGTTAGTCTGAGTCAGTTCCATGTTGGAGTTGGGTTTAATGTTCTTTTTGCATGTCTGTCTGTCTGTCCGTCTGTCTTCCTTCTCCTCCATTCCTCTTCCCTTCCCCCTTCCTCTTCCCCTCTGTGCCCAGCTAGGATGGAAGAATCTCATTTCAACTCCTCCCCGTACTTCTGGCCAGCAGTGCCCACCGTCTCGGGACAGGTAAGATCTTTGTCTTCCAGCCTCTGTTGCTGGTCTTGCTTCCTGTTAGAAGTTCATGCACACTAAGCATTTCTGTTGTGTTTCTTGCTCAGCCCGGGTATGCTAAAAGCTGTCCTTCCCATCTTGTTTAGATTGAGAACACCATGTTTATTAACAAGATGAAGGAGCAGCTGTTGCCCACAGAGAAGGGCTGCAGCCTGGCTCCCCCCCACTACCCTGCCTTGCTGACAGTACCCACCTCTGTGGCCCTGCCCACTGGTATTGCCATGGACTCAGACACCAAGCCGGAGCAGCTGACGCCGCACAGCCAAGCCCCTGTGACTCAGAACATCACCGTGGTACCAGTGCAGTCTGCTGGGCTCATGACAGCAGGTAGGGGACTCCAAGGACTCTGGCAGCATACAAAGGAGACTGGGATGGGGGGGCAGGGTCCTGGGGTATCCTTTTCGGGCTGTAGATTATTCCTAGCCTTACTGGTGACGTGGACTGCCTTGGCATGGTTTCATCATGATTCATGGTGAATCTCTAGGCACTCAGCCACCTTCTTTATGGAAGTTTGACCTCCACCATGGGAAACTGGGAATGTGTTGGGGAGGGTAAGCTGCTCTTCCATTCGCATTGTAGTCAAAAGTAGGTTTATAAAGCTTGCGTCTGTGGGATAACGAGGTTGGGCGTAAATAGAGATATAATAACTGACTTCCTCCTTTTTCCTTTGTTGCAGGTCCTGGTCTAGTGATAACTTCCCCATCAGGTTCCCTAGTGACCACAGCCGCCTCTGCCCAGACCTTTCCCATCTCAGCTCCCATGATTGTCTCTGCGCTACCCCCTGGCTCCCAGGCAGCCCTCCAGGTGGTTCCTGATCTGTCCAAGAAAGGGACAACCCCCCTCTCTGAAAGTGGTGCGGGTGGAGGGGGTGGGGGTGTTGCCCCCAAACCGCCTCGGGGCCGGAAGAAGAAACGATTGCAGGAGTCGGGGCTGCCAGAGATGAGCGACCCCTTTGTGCTGTCAAACGAGGATGATGAGGACCAGCACAAGGATGGCAAGACATACAGGTGGGAGCGGGTTTAAACCTTGACAGTAGCATTGCATGGGGATGGGGGTGTATTTTACCCTTCAGAGGGTTACGTGGGGAAGAAGAGAGAGCTGCCTTTTCCCCATAGTGTCCCTGAGTAGAGAACCTTTCAGCTGCAGAAAGAGTTGAGGTTTTTCTTTCTAATCAGGAGTGTGCAAGCTGGTGGGTTGACCCAAAACTAAAGATCTCCTTAGTGGACAGCCTTGATTTTCTGACTATCCAGATGTTAATGTTACCAAGTTAGTTAATGACCAGGATGTTATGGAGGTTAAACCATATCCTTGAGGCCACAGCCAGGTAGTATGGCTGGTGTACTGCAGAATGCAGTACTGGCTCGTGCAGCTGAGACCCCTAGCATCCCTGGGTGCTCCTGAGTGAGGCCGGTCTGTCCAGCATAAAGGCTACAGACTGGAGGCACACAGAGTGGTAAGTGAGCTGTGATGCTCCTGTGTGCATTGTGATCTCCTATTTCAGCATTACCAAGAAAATAAGGGGAAAAAAAAAGTGTACTTCTGAATTTGGCATAAGAGTGTTTCTGAGCCCTGAGGTATCAGGTAACAGGGGAGAGTTCTGAGCCCTGAGGTTGGGTTTCTGAGCTTGGAGGGATGTGGCTTGAATTTACAGGGGAGTGATGGAAGAGGGAGAGATTAACCAAGAGGGAATAGTTAAACCAGAGCACATGGAGTGTAGGTGTTTTAGGGAAGATGGGAGCCGGACAGAGCAGGCAAGTGCTAGGGATGGAATGCAGTGCTCTGTCTTAGTTGGGAAGCAGGAGCATGAATGGGTGATATAGTAATGGGTGTTTAGTGAAGGATGATTAAGATCAGGAAGAGACAAAGTAGTAGCCATTCTGTAGATGGAAACAGAAATAGAAGATAGTCCCTAGCTCTTCTCACTTCCCTGCTCTGTGCCCACTATCCTGTTTCAGTTTCCCTTTTAGTATCCTCAACCGTCTTTCTTCATACAGATGTAGTTAAGTTTCTGGTATTAAATCATAACAACAGGAAGGCACCTACCCAGGATCAGTGCATCCACCCCAGGCACTGTTTCATTTTTAACTATGGCATTTTTTTCAATGTTTACACTTTCAAATCAATCCAGTTAAATGAGTACAAACCCAGAGCTTGTCTCTCATCCTTTTTATTCTCTTAGCCAATGTCCCAGTTCTTCCACTTAGAAAATATAATCAGTGTATGGTGAGGAGGGGTGGGAGTGTTAGGTAGCTTGCTATTTGTAATCCCACCATTTATTTTGGGCTTTAGCCACAATTCCACACTACTCAAGCTGCTTACAGTCTGGGTTGCTAATTAGGTTGTTAAATATGTATTTACAGGGGACACAATTGGCAGTGAGCACTAGAATTAAAGCTGAACCAAAGCTTTAATTATAGCTCCTTGTTTACTTTTAAGTTCAGGGGGAAAAAATGCCCAAGACCAGGTGGAGTGACTCAGCAGAAACTTTATGAACATGCTTCATCTGTGTAACAGCTCATGAAAAAGGGAAAAAACAAATGAGTTTATATGTAGGAACATGTAATCAGGAAGATTTCCTGTGTTCAAGTTTAGTCTGAGTGGGGTACCTCTGCCTCTTTCTCCAGCTGCCACCCCCAGCAAGCCTTTGAGCAGTGCTAAGGTGCAAGATTGCTAAACTGAGATTTATGGAAGACCACTTCTGCCCTGCTTGGGATGTCCTCTTTAGCTGATGCTTTCTGTGTGCAAGTTTGGAACTAAAAATGAGTGCTAAAAAAATAAAGGAAGATACTATCTCCTCTTGGAGCTGTGGCAGAGAAAACCTCTCTGAAATACAGGAGAATTGTATCTCCATAGTAGGTGTATGAATAGACTTGCAAGTTAAAACTTTGAGGACTCCTGGGTTTCTGCTGTATTCTAGAGGATGATTTGGGCAGTTACCGTTACTACAGTATGCAGGCATATCCGAGCTAAATTAAGACTGGGTGAGGTTTATCTACTCCTGCTTCCTTAGGCTGGAGGAGGAGTTGTTTGTGGTATTTATACATCTGCATTTATATGATTTCACTGATTCTTATGGTGATGTGCTGAGGACAAGCTAGGCAGATGCATGAAGGAGTTGTACTGCATTGATCGATATGCGTTGCGGGTTTTTTTAATACCCCATTGCTAAAGCCAAGATTATTTTGTCAAATTTAAGTATTTATTGCTTGTAAGATTCTTTTTGAGCTCTGTGAACTCTACTGTTGTGAGTGCCTAAGCAAGTGCTTGGTTGCCAAAATTCCTGACTCTTAGTGTGTTGATGAAGACAGAGCAAGGTCTTGAATGGGCAGCACAGCAAGGCAGACTTGGAAGGAATTGGAGCACAGAGGTAATACATGTATTGCAGCCCATTGTATTCTCTACTAAACATAGAGATTCCTGCTCCTGTGAATGGCAGCTGTTTTGCTGCTGTATCATCTCTAGAAGTGAATCAGTAGTCTGCTGTGAAAGTGGTGCAAGAATCTTTGTGACCAGGTTTCTTGTAAGAAAAGGTGCAAAGCTTTTGCCTTACCAGTGGTGGTGGTGCTTGCAGATCTTGGACGTCCAGCCCTAGGATTAGTCTAGCAGAGTCCTTGGTACTTTGCTTTATGCTATTAAAAGAATGCTTTGCACCTCAGGGGGACAGCGTCTAATCCAATCCTGGGAAGCATTTTCCATCATAAGTAATGTCACTTTAGCTGTATCTGGATTCATTGTCAGCTCTTTGTTAATCTTTCCTGACATCTTTGTAGAATTCACTTTTTCTGCGGAAAATGAGCTTGGCATCAAGAGCCTTTCTAGTAAGATGCTGACAGTATGAAGCACACGGCTTCTTCTCAGTACTTTAAAAGATGCTGAGGAAGAGAGAGTATGTGTAGGACCTGGAGACAGTGGTGTTGTTCTTGGTACTGTTGTAGTGCGTGTTCCTGGGCATTTTTAGAAGTTTGTGGTGTGAACAGTGGACTTCAAGGCTGATGAAGTGGTTCGGCCTTTTTGGTCCAGATGACCAGTTCTCTCTCTCTGACAAGCGGTTCTCTATGTAGTTTCTTCTTTGCAAAGGAAGAGAGCTGTCTTTATGCATTGCTTGGTTCCAGGATTAAGGTTGTAAATGTTTGGGTGAAAACCAGTTTATAGCCTGGAATAGTTTTGCAGTCTGTGCTTTAGAGCCTAGGATACCAACAGAAAGGCTGTAGGCTTGAGAAGGGCTCTGTCATCTCATTATAACCAACAAGCTCTATGTTCCCCATCCCTGGTTCTGCATTTCTCTACTTTCACTACGTTTTGGGAACAGCAGGGGGTGCGGGAGGCAATAAGCAGCTGAGGAACATAGGACGCTTCTGAGATGAGTAGAGGGTACAAAAGCTCACAGAAGTCTTAGCAAGAAGCAGAGCTGAGCTGTAGAAGGTGAAGAAGCTGGATGGAGGCCTGTTTTATGAGGAAATTAGGCACACAAGGGGAGTGGGTGGTTTGAATACAGCAGGTGGGCATGTTCTCATACATATCTCATTTGAAGCCTGTTTTTTCTGCCCTGTACAGGATTTAGCACTGCTGTTTGCTGAACTTCCCATAGTTTTAAGTAGATTTGAAATTTGGTACCATGGCTTTTGTAAGCCACATATATCTGAAAAATCTGGTTGAATTTGGCCAAGTTGTAAGCTTGGAAAGTGTTAAGTGTGTTCTTTGATGCTTTGTGGTTTGGCAGTTGAAATATTCAAAGATTGTATCTTCCTTGACATTTCTCGAGGCTTGTATAACTCCAGGCACTGACCAGACTATCTCTGCAGAGAGATAAATACACTCTAAACTCTCTAAGCTTCTGTATGAGGCTGAACTACTTGTATACTCTCTCTGCAGCAATGAGCATCATCTAGACTAGTGCTGAAGGGCCAAGCATGCTTTTCCTCCAGTCACAAGTGCTCCTCCTGCTGCTTCAGAATGGTATCTTTTGCAGCCAGTGTTGGCAGTAACCTCCCCCACCAATGGGCACAAAGGCAAGGTGGGAGAAGACACTGCTTGGTTCAAATGTAGTAGGGACAAGACTGAGATAACCCTGGAGCTGACTGAGTCCAGAAGTTTGGAAACTGGGTAGAGCAGAGATGGGAATCAGAAGGGAGGAGGGAGAAAAGATAAGAGCCTACAAAGTAGGGAATGGAACAGAGGATGTGATGAGAGCCTATTTGCAAGGGAGGGGCGACACAAAGATAAGCTAGAAAGGGCCAAGAGTGATTGAAGAGAGAACCAGATCTGCTAGGGGCTGAAAAGTGAGGAGATACCTAGGATTAGCAAAACGGATGGGGGAAAGAGTATGGGATATGGACAGACAAATAGAAGCGTGAGGCAGATGAGACAAATGTTAGGTAATTGAGGGAATGAAATAGATAAGAGCTACTGCAGTAGAGGATGAAGAGAGTGGTGCATGTGGGTAAAGAGTTTGGGCCTAGGTGTCAGCACAGGAGAGAGAAGAGATTGCAGCAGGCGGGAAGGCTAAGGACAAAAGGGGACATTAAGTTTGAAGGATCAAGCAGAAAGTTTGACCACATTCCCTCCAAAGCCTAGAAATATTAAATCCAAATTTTGCCATGTCTCTGATGTCGGCACAAGAATGTGACCTCCTCTGGCAAAGAACCTCATCCCCATCTTTCTTAAGGCTAGCAAAAGGTGACAAACTCCCATTGCTATCATTTATCATCCTAGCTGCAGTGGCAGAGGTCTGTGCAGTGGATCTTAAGATGCTGATGACCAACGTGGGTGTCAGTCTGATGCCACATGTTGGAATTTCTGTTTGCTTTTTTTAACAAGTAGTTCCGTGAGCAGCGGAACTAATGAAGCCTGGTTTCCAGCGGCTCTCTCCTGTGTGGATTCTCTGATGTCTAATCAAGGGTGAGCTTACTAGCCTTTCCCTCAGCAGGGGGCTCCAAGAGGGTCTCTCTCCTTTCCTCAGCTGTATGTTTTTATGAGACTTGTGGTGACGCTAAGATCCTTACCCCTTTCCCAGATTTGGTTGAAATTGGCTTTAAAGGAGCACAGGTGCACATGCACATCCATATACACACATGCAGTTTGTACACATATGCTTTGCTTTGTATGTGAATGCTGTGCTTGAAGGTTAGAAAATGTCAGAATTAAGACTGACCATGCCTCAGAGTACAATGAGGTAAAAGCTTGTGTTACGGTAAGTTCTCTCCCTTCTGCTGAGATGTTGTAGCTGAGCGTGTGCATGCACTCTCAGTTCATCACAGTGCCAAGCAGGAGGTATTAACAGGAAAGGTTCTGCAGTCATGAGTTTTAATTTTAGCACATGTCAATGGACTGAGTGTGTGCAGTGGAATGAGGGAGACATTACAGTTTCAACTGGGAGGGAGAACTTCAGAACTCTTGTTACACATCCAATCTTCATTTGGCCCTATTGAGCCCAGGTACTTGATACCATCCTTGATGGTGTCATCATAGTTAGTGTGCACATGAAGGCCTGTCAGTCCTGCATATTTACCCAGAGAACCTGAAATGGGTGGTTTGTTTAAAAAAAACCCCACAAAATATTACCATGGGGTTGCAGAATTTAGGAGGATGATTTGGGGGAGGGCATTTATTGGACTGCTAGTGTGAAGATCTGTAGATTCTGCTTGTCTCTGCTGCAGATGTGCTGTGGTATCCTACAGCCATGTAGTTCAGACCTGCAGATAATCTTGCCTTGAAGCGTGTGCAAATATTAGTTAGGTCTAGTCTTCAGTGGATTTGTATTTGCCACAGACTAAAATTGACCACAGTTATCCTGAAATAATTAACATTTGGTGTTCCTGAAACTCTGATCTCTCTTCAAATATTGTTGAACAGTCTTCTGTTACATCAGACCCTGTTTTGCTTCACAGAAGCATTGCATCTCATAGCTGTAGCATAGAAATCTATAGGAGCTGTGATTTGAATGTATATAATACGAATTTTACTTTAAAGGGAAGGAAGTGGTCAGAGGTATCGGTTTGGCCACTCGGAATTAGTGGGTATGTCTGTGTTTCATTCCTGTCTTTCGTCAATCCCAGGAACATTGTGGAGGTAGATGAGTGCTTATGGAGCACTGATACTTCTGTGGCGGGTGCAACAGATAAGTGATTCTGCTTCATGAGGTTGGAATTGCATGTGGTCGACGAGGCTTGAGGCTGTACACAGTGGAGATTAAGGAATCTGAACGCTTGCTTGTTAAATATCTGTGCAACACAGTAAGGATGCAGTTCTGTGGAAACAGTCAATAGGGCTGTATTAGAATGCATCTGCATTGCGGAGTCGAATTATGGTGCCATAGGTGACCTTAATTCTGGCATTTCCAAATTTGCTAGTGCTTTCTCATGGGCCTTTTGTATTCTTTTAGGTTTAGCTTTTGCACATTATCACTCTACTAGGGAACACATTATTGTGTTTTATTGTTTCATTGGTCTTTTATGCTAATATTAACTGATGTCT
Source organism: Psilopsiagon aymara (assembly GCA_024733675.1). Lineage (NCBI taxonomy): Eukaryota > Metazoa > Chordata > Aves > Psittaciformes > Psittacidae > Psilopsiagon > Psilopsiagon aymara. The sequence goes on from JANRGW010005953.1 coordinate 11,666, forward strand.
AAAATTGGTAGACAAGGTTTTAGACTTGATGTTGTTCAGTGATTTGGAGGTCAACAGAAAGTCATGGCTGATAATTTACAGAGGGAAGCAATGCTGGTGGATAGCTTTAGAAGGATGTGGAAGCTTTATGTGGTTGCTAATCTGGAACTATTCAAGCAAAATGTATTTTAATACAGCCCAATGGAAGACTCGGGCTTTTGGATAACACCTTGTGACTTCTCCAGCAGTCAGGGATGGAGGCCCAGGTGTTTGGACACAGCGCAGTGTCAGACAGAAGTGGCCTGTTGGATGCAGTTGAATGTCTTTGATATAAAGATAAGGAATATGGGGAAACAGTATCCTGGAAAGCAGTGACTGTGAAAGACTTTTAGGAATGGGGTGACATGTGAGTGAGACTGTGACAGAAGAGGGTAAACTCATCTGTTCAAAGCATAGATGGAGTCATTAAAAGAAGACAGGCAACTTGTGAGGCTTTCTGAAATACCGTAACATTCTGGGCCTGGTATTTTTAAGATCATTTGAACAAATGGACAGAATGCAGGAATGCCCTCAAATATGAGAACTGGGAAAGTGCTCTATGGTGAGAGCATTTAAAAACACTTGCTGCCTTGCCAGGAAAGTATGCTTTTCTGTAGCCTTAGCAAGCCACCAAGCAACTAAAGGACTGTGGAAGCAAGTTGACTAAGATCTCTGAGCGTAGCTGATAGATTTGACAGTATGTGTGCCAGTAGTGTAAAATGGTAAAAGGGAGCGCATGTTAACTTCTGAATAAGAGTTGATGCTGGGTGGAGCAGTGTGGAAGCAGAGGTATAATTCATGTGCTTGCATTTGGCATCTTAGTGCTCACTGGCTTTATTTAGGTCTTACCCAATTTTTCTAGCTGTGTGTAGTTCTGTCTCCTTTACCCTGCCTCTTTGAAAATAACTAGCAAGAGAATGTTTAACTTAAGCTTTAAGCAAAATAAATCAGGGACTGTGAGGGTTAAAATAGCATTTGTCATGAACTGTGCATCCATTATTATGCTCTGCTTGCATCAGTTACTTCATTAACTCTGCATTGCAAAGGCAGTACATTTCTTTTCTTGCTAAATGAACTGCTGGCTTCAGCAGCCTAAAACTTACTCTTATCATGTAGTTTAAATTCAGACCTTCCTGATTTGTTTCTTCTTTTTTTTTCTTTAACTTGTGAGTTAAAATACAAATACAAACTTGTATTTGTAGCCTAAGAGAAGGAGCAGGGGCTCAATTAACTTCTAAGACTAATCTCAGTACATACTAGGAATTTGAATTCTCAAAGCCATGTAAAAGACTATATAGTTTTCACAACTGTGATACTGATTCATTAAGCACTTTGTTGAAGAATGCTGTTAATCCACTTTGGGCAAATTTTACTATGAGCTGGCATTTCAGATGGTATTTTATCTCATAACAGTATCTGATGAATGAAGCGGAACATTCCATGAAAAGTGGAAAAAAATATGGCACTGTGGGCCACAGAATTGTAGTCTAGTTGCTATAAGCATCATTTTGTTTATGAGTCATCACGATGACTTTCATATGGGAGCAGAATTAGAATTGTACATCCACCTTTTACTGGCATTTCATGATTTTTTGGGGGGGTGTTTCTGTCTAACATGAACGTTCTCTGAATATCTCACTTTATTTCCCTGCAGATTCCCTATAAAAAGGAAGGATTATCAACATTGGAAGGGGTTACTTTTGATCTCTGGCATATGGCTGGGTACTAAATTAACTATTTCTGTGAACCTCTGTTACTAAGACTGTGTTCTCCTAGGCTGTCTGAATTTGCAGAGCCATAACCAGCAGCTGTAGGGATGTTGTATCCCACTGTCGATGGGAACACTGCAGTCATTTCTGACACTTGCTCTCAGAATACAGTGAAAATAGTGGTAGTTCAGAGGCACAGTGGGGAGAAAAGATTAAAAATGGATATTAAACAGAGGGGAAAAAATCAATTATTTCATATAGCATTTTGCTCATGCTTAGCAAGGAGCATTCCCAACTTCGCCTCTTCCCAACCAGGAGGATTTCACTGAAGTAGAATAGTGAAACGCTGCTTAGTGTTAGCTGCAATGTTCTCATTATCCGTATGGATTTAACATTTTTTGAATCCATATTTGCCCACTAGAGGGCTGATTGTATCTTCCCCTTTAATATTTGATTTTGTCTGAGGCAGGATGTGAAGCCCTTAATTAAATGGATCATTTGTTCCCTTGAAAATGCCTGATGCCCCACAATACGAAACTCTCTGAGAAGCAGCTTTCTGCTGTATTCCAGGGCTTTTTTTAACTTACAAGGCTCATGAATTTGTTAATGCTACATAACGGTTCTTGCCCTCTCAGGGCTGATGCTAATTAGATGATTGGGAAATGAGTCCTTGCAAGATTTTCTTGTTAAATGTTGTTTGAACAACAGTACTAGAACATCGATCGTGGCTGAATTCAGCCCAGAGGAGTTCAGGTTTGGGGAGTGGGGGAGGGTGTTTTTGCTAACAGGCAGATTTATCTTCCCTTTTTGTGTAAGTGCGGGAGAGGTTCTGAACTACCTTCTTTATCCTTTTATTCTGAAAATAGAAAAGGACTTGCCATCTATTTCTCTTCATTAATTTGGGGGAGTTTCTGACCTGAAGGCAGGTAACCTGACAAAGCAAATAAGTAAAGGAAGGGATGCACGAGAAGTTATGGACCATAAAGTAGATGGCTTTATGGCACTACAGGTTTCATGCACGGGACTACTTAGACTTGATGACATAGTGAAGTTCATGAATTTTTCAGACCAGAATAGACTGTTTAAAATATAGTCATGTGTACAGCACAGAAGAGATAAGTGCCCAGCGTTGTATTTAAACATCAGCAAAACATTCAGAAAGGTATTTCTCTCAGAAAGGTCGTTGGATTTTCAAACTACTGATTATAGCGGCCAAGCGATTAAGACCATACTATAGCCTCTGAGCATTGCTCCAAAGATGCATTATTCTCATGGTTGGAAAGATCCTGTTTCCTCTTGGATTTTTCAGCTTCTAGTGTCAGTTACTGTTTCTCATTATATCTTTCTTGGCTCATAAAACAAGCCCTTAGTAATTGATATTTTTCTCCTTACATGGATTTATATGGGTATTGACTGTGCTATCTTTCAAGCCTTTCTCCAACCCTAGATAGGCTGGGCTCAGTGAATCTTCACTGTCAAGTCGATTTTCCACATGCCACCATTCTTCAAGTTCGCTGCATTTGTCTGAGTTTTTCAATACTTGTGGACTTGGGAATTAGACACAGTGTTGGAAGAACAGTCACACTAGTCCTGTTTACAGCAAGGATCTCTGCTATTCCCATTTAGGTTGGTATGGTTAGCCCTGTTAGCACAGCGTCCCACTGGGAGCTTGTTCTCAATTGAATGGTTCCTTATCAGAGGACTGATACTGTGGAACAGAGTTCAACTGAGAGTAATTGAAGTAAGAATCTGCTGAGGAGCTTGATAAAAGCCATGGATGGGGTTATGCCATAATTGCTTGCATTAGCAGGAAACTGGACTTGGGCACTCAGATGTGGTTTTCAGTTCAATATTCACCTGAAAGTTGTATCTAACGTTGCTGCTTTCAAGGATACAATCCTCATCTTATAAGTACGACTTGATAACTGCAAAATGCATATGCTGTATTCAAGTCTAGCTTTAAACATGTCAGAAAGTCTGGAACAAACTGCACAAGTGTTTAAAGATAGCTCCTTATGATTCTGGTGTTCCTTTTTACTCCTTGCATCTCACATAGACATAAACAGCCAAATTGCTGCTTCTTGTTGATTCCAGAAGGGACTGTTGTGTGTGTGAGGTGGGATCTAAGTAAGGATGCATTTAGCTTGCATGTTCTGTTAGGGTTTGCAATTGAAAGTGGATTAAGAGAAAGATGAAGGTAGGAAACATGAGAACAACTCTGAGAGATGATAATGAATGTAAAAGAACAGCGATGGATGGGAAGAAAGTGTTACGGCAAGTGTGTGGTAGAGTGCTTGCTGGGAAGGCATGGCTTCCACCTAAATGGCTTTAAAATCAAGCTGTGGCTCAGAAGGGCCTGTGGAAGTTAAAGTAGGTGCTGGATAAATACTGCCTACATTACACATGCTAATCAGACTGCACACTTCCTAAAGCTTCTGGCTCCAGTGTAAATAGTCAGAACAGCAGATGTAATGAAGTATCTTCCTGGGAGGAGATGGATATGGGGAAGAGCAAGATAATTCTCTGCGGCTTGTAATACCTGCAGAGACTTCTGTCATTGAGCAGTTTTGTAAACACTTGAAAGCCTGAGGAAATTCCCAGACAAAAACTGAAGTCGAGCTACTATGAAGGTTGAATTCGTGTTAGCTGGGCTCTCAGCTGTGGCCCTGGAAGTTCCAAGTGCAGGTTCAGTTTTGTCTTGTTTAATTGAGAAGTCTGCAAATGGCAAAACCAAGTTCAGAGAGACCTTTAACTCTGCACTTTGTTTGGTGCACATATGGGTGGTGGGGAGGAAGGGGATAAGAAAAAGTCCAGTAACTTGGCTGCTGCTGCTGCTATCTCTCTGTTATATTATCAACCACAAAAGCTTTTACCATCTTGAATTGTAAAACAGTGCAAGCTTCTTTTAACAGCGTGGTGTAATGATGGAGGAACAGTTTTTAACAGCAGCATCCATAGCAGATAGATGCCAACTGCTTCTTCCTGTTCAAAGAGTCTGTGTGTTACCAAATACACTTCTGATCATTATGGGAACAGATGGATCTAAACTCCTAGACAAAACATTTTGCATTACATCAGTAAGGTTGAAATTATGAAAGCCCATTAGACCAGTGAAATACCACATTTGATATCCAGAGTATCTTTGTGAGACCCACTAGGAAAGCAGCACTGTTGTTAGTGTCAGCATTTTGTGTTCAAAATATTCACGTGTCTTCTCCAAAAATGGGAGCAGAGTTAAGTGGATTTGGTCATAACTGCTTTTGCAGACTTTGCAGTACATGGAGTTAATTTTTATGATGAAAATGAACCTTAACCTGGGATTTCCAGGTTTTCCAACCTTTTTTTTGACTGAAATAAATCATAGATGAACAAAAAGTGATTTTTGTCTGGGAATTATTATTCTGTCCCCTTCAGACTGCTGTTGGATATTTTCCAAAGTGCTGCCCTGTCTCCCTTGTAGGTCTAATAAATTAACCTCTTTGATTCTTCTAAGACCTTTACTTAATCTGGCTGCAAGATATCCTTTGGTTTCTTCTACCAGTTCCTAGCTTAAGTTTGTCCTCTTGGGACTGGAGTACTTGCAGCCAAGCACAGTGTCTCGGGTGAAACCTCCCCAGAGCCACATAGCAAGAAAACATCCCTTCACTCAGTGTGGAAGACCCCGTCCAGTTAGGGTTGATACATAGCGGGGCTCGCCCCCATGTGACACTGTCTCTTCCCCTCGCCCCGGTCCCAGGTGCCGGATGTGTTCGCTGACCTTCTACTCCAAGTCGGAGATGCAGATCCACTCCAAGTCCCACACGGAGACAAAGCCACACAAGTGTCCTCACTGCTCCAAGAGCTTCGCCAACAGCTCCTACCTGGCCCAGCACATTCGCATCCACTCAGGGGCCAAGCCCTACACGTGCAGCTACTGCCAGAAGGCCTTCCGCCAGCTCTCCCACCTGCAGCAGCACACACGGTAAGGGCCAGAGGAGGCTGGGAGCCCTCCACACTGCATGTTGCCGTCATCCCAGCATGCTGTGAGCACCCTCAGTGGGCGACTGCCTGGGGAGACCAAGCTTGTTTTGCACAGGCTGGTCAGGTCTCGTGCACAACAAGCGGGCAGCAGTGGTATCCGACACGTGAGACTTGTCACTTGCTGTGAGGGGCTGGGTATGCATGGAGGTTAGCGCTGCTCACCCTGAGGGGCATCTGCAATTTAGTGATGCTTTCTGATGGAGGGTAGGGCTGATTGCGTCAGAGTGAGAGTGGGTGTAAGAGGACTGTTCCCTGTCACCCCAGCGTAGTTCTGCCAAACGTCTCAGTCCAGGCTTGCAGCCCCCCCTGCTATTACAGCTGTAGGCTTCCCACACACAGCTCTGCCAATGCCCCTCAGTCCAAACTCTATAGTTCCTCTCTCTGGATCCTCCCCCGGTGCAGACAGACCATGGTCTCTTGAATGCAAGAGGAGCACGGTTTGAAACCGAGCGAGCTTGTGCCGTGTTTGGAGTTCCTCCATGTAGCAGATAGAGTGGTGCTGTCCCACCCCCTTTGTGCCCTCATTCCATCAGCACTAGCCAGATGGCGGTCATGTCCAACTGCTGCTGCTCCTCCTCCTCTTCGGCAGGATCCACTCCAAGCTCCATACAGCGATTGTCAAGCCGCACAAGTGTCCTCACTGCTCCAAGAGCTTCGCCAACACATCCTACCTGGCCCAGCACCTCCGCATCCACTCGGGGGCCAAGCCCTACACCTGCCGCTACTGCCAGAAGGCCTTCCGCCAGCTCTCCCACCTGCAGCAGCACACACGGTAAGGGCCAGAGGAGGCTGGGGGCCTGGCCCTGGCCCCCCCGCGCTGCCGGCATGCACCAGTGGAGCACGCGCGCCAAGCATGCGGGGGGCGGGCGGGGAACGCGGCCGGCTGTGCCCTTGCAAGGAGGTGACCCCCCCAGAGTGGACGGAGTGGAGGCTGCGCAGGAGGCACTGACCATGTCAGGGCGGAGGTGGGCACATGCTGTCCCTGGGGATCCTTGGTCTTGCACCGTGGGGGGCACAGAGAGAGCGAGCCATAGAGAAGAGAGGCATTGGCCATAGGGCATCCCAGCCTGGCACCACGGGGGTTGGACTGAGTGTGTGGAAGCTTCTCCTGGCATTGCAGGGGGACAGGGACAGATGAACGCTGTAGGTGATCTCAGCTTGATAATGTAAAGGGAAAAGCTTTGGAGTGTCTATTCCTGAGAAGGAACAGAGCTGCTTTCTTGGCCTTGCAGAAGCAAGAGAGCTGACTCTTCTTGGCCATATGGGCCTCCTGAGCTTGGAGCAGGGAGCCTGGACCTCCAGACCCCTTCCCAACCCATTTTCAGGTGGCACATAATGCCAAGCGGGCCAGGCATTCATAAGCTTTTGCTCCTCAGTCCTAGTCACTGTTTGAAATCTGCTTGACTGCCTGTCTTCTCTAACTTCTAGCTGGACACAAGAGCTGGGCAGAGCTCTCTTTGTCCAAATAGAACAGCATCTGGAGGCAACATGATCCCCTTCCCTGCTTTCCTGAGTGACTGAGATTTGATCATAGCAGCAGGCCCTGGCAGTCTGCTCTACCTGCCCGCTCACTGCCTCCCTTTTCTGCTCTTCCTTCTCAACAGTATCCACACAGGGGACCGGCCCTACAAATGTGCTCACCCTGGGTGTGAAAAGGCTTTCACCCAGCTTTCCAACCTGCAGGTAAGGGGCTGGGTTTGTCCTGCTCCCCAGTGCGGGTGGCAAGGGTAGCTGTCGAGTGGTTGGGGAGGCTACTTGCCTGTGGTAGAATGGATGGAGAAATGGGGGCAGTTGGGAGGAGTGTAAGAATACAGCAAAGCTGTTGAAGCCCTAGGCAGGGGAGAGATTCCTGGCTTTCGTAGCACAAGTGACCCAAGGAAGTCACATAAACAGTCACATCCAAATTGTAAACTTAGTAGCAGTGAGGCCTTGGTAAAGTTCCTCCCATCTGTGCTGAAGAGTTTTCTAAATTAGCTGTGGCACGACTTTTGCTACATGTCATTCTGAATAAAATCTGGGTATCTGATGATGTTTTCTGTTTGGTTTACAATGAAATGGAAGACATTCAGGGATTTAGGGAAGCAGAGGTGGTGTGTCTTGTTGCAGCATCCTGGAGGAGGGGAGTTGTAGCATGTGCCAAATGGCAAAAAGCTGTGAACTGCCCATGAGCAATTAAAGCAGATCCTGCCCTAAAGGGCAGTGACAGATGCTGGGAGCAAATGTGAGGTGAGGCAGAAGAGGAGAAAAGGAACAGGCTGAGAAAGTTGGGGAGGGGCCTGAGAAGATGGGGGCTGTGGGGAGTTGGGAGACTCTGCTCTTCAAATGCCTAATATGCCTGAGAAAAAAGGGCATCTGTGGTGAAGATGTGGTGAGATGGAGGGAGAAGTTCTGTCTCCTGCAGCACGAGCGAGTCAGGAGACCTAGGGAGCTTGGGGCCTGGCTGGAAGAGAGGGTACTGGAGGTAACGCCTTCTTCAGTACTAATACTTGCTTCCTCCCCTGTGCTTGCTTTCTCTTTCTTCCACTCTGCTGCTGCTCCCCAGTCCCACAGACGGCAGCACAACAAAGACAAACCTTTCAAGTGCCACAACTGCCACCGTGCATACACGGATGCTGCCTCGTTGGAGGTACACCTGGCTACGCACACGGTGAAACACGCCAAGGTCTACACCTGCTCCATCTGCAGCCGGGCCTACACCTCGGTGAGTGTTTGCTGCTCTGGGGAGTAGGAGTGGATGTACTTCCCAGGGAGTAGCTCCTCCAGGTCCAGTGGGAGCAGCTGCCTGGGCTATTGTGTGCCTTCCCATTGGGTTTGGCTTTGGTGAATGCCCTCCCCTCCTGTGACTGCTGTTCTTCCCGTTGCAGGAGACCTACCTGATGAAGCACATGCGGAAACACAACATCCCTGACCCACAGCAGCAGGTGGTTCAGGCGCAAGCTCAAGCCTCTCAGCAGCAGCAGCACTTCCAGCCACAGGGTGGGGGGGCAGCAGGGGGCCCTTCTGGAGACACTAACCAGCCCAACCCTCCCCCCCAGTGCTCCTTTGACCTGACTCCTTACAAGACTTCAGAGCATCACAAGGACATCTGCCTCACTGTCAGCACCAGCGCCATCCAAGTGGAGCACCTCTCCAGCTCCTAGAGAGACCTCAACCCAGGGAGCAGAAAGCCTCTTGTGCATAGCCTGCGCCCAGGGGCACTGCTTGTGCAGCGGCCCTCCTCGTGCAACAGTCTCCGGCCTCTCCTCCTGCAACAGGCTTTTCTGGCCGTGTAACCCTGTACATGGCACCCCCTTGAACAACAGCCTGTCTCAAGGGGGTGCTCCTTCTGTGCAACAGCCTGCCCGGTAGGAGGATGCTTCCTTGTGCAAGAGCCCCTTTCCTGTGCTGGGATCACTTCCTCATGCAAAAGCCCCTCCTTTCAAACCCAAAGAAAGGCCCCTGTTTTGCCTTCTCTCTCACTGTAGGATGTGTATGAAGGGGGGGTGCCTGTTGAGACATGCATGGTGGATGGGATGGAGAGAGGGTCCTTGTATGTACAGGGGCTTGGACACATGTTTTCAGCAGGCCACAGAAGAATGTGGAAGGGTTCATAGCTGAATGGCGTTCTTTGAGGATTTCCTTGAGTGTCTAAGAGAGAAATATCCATTCCTGTCCCTCCTGCTTGTGAAAGGGAGGAGGGGTTGCTCGTCCTGCCCCAAGGACTGGATGGGAGAAACCTTCTCCCCAGAGGAAGGTGAGACCGGTGTGGGGGGAGAGGTGAGGCATGTTCTCTGGGCTGGACCGTGCCTACGCTGCCTGAGGGCTGTGGAGTATTGCACTCTTTCTCCTCCCGTGGTGGAGAGCAATAAGAGAGGAGTCTGTCTGAACTGGCTGCTGCTTCTCTCTCCCAGCTGTCGGAGCAGCATGGTGGCCAGGGCCCCGTAGGAATGTGGATTCCTGCTCATTGCTCTTCCTACCCGTTGTGGATGATGTCCTAGCAGCTTGTACTCCTCCTCCTCTCCCTCCTGCCTGCTCCCCCCCCCCCCCCCCCCCCCCCCCCCCCCCCCCCCCCCCCCCCCCCCGAAAAGCCTGCAGGCATCAACAACAAACCAAAAAGCAACTGGAGGGAGGGTAAGAGACTGCCAAAATAATCATCACCCTTCTCTCTACTCCCTTTCCTGAAAGGCAGAACGACAGCAGTTCTGACTCTCATACCCCTGTCCTGGCCCAAGTTCCCAAAGGGAAGGAGGAGGAGGAGGAATAGCCCAGTCTTCTCAAGGAGCTGGCAGGAGGTAGGGAAAGGCTAGCTTCTCCTGCTCACCTCCCAGCGGAGCACTCTCCCAGGCTCCCTCTTGCCAAGACGGGCTGGACTCACATGGCAGTGGTGGCCTCTTCTGGACCCTGGTCATGGGAGAGAATCCCCAAAAGATGGACAGTGGAGAGAAGGGGATGAAGATCCCCACAGAGAGACCAATCTAATGAAAAGGGGGAGCCAACAAGAATAAACTGAAGGCCCCTTGAATTTATATATATATATATATATATATAAATATCTATTCCCCACCCCTGGCCCGCTCTGTCCTTGCTGTAACTGTTTCTATCTCTGTGTTTATAAAACGCATTATCCTGATGAATTTTTATTTTCAATCTTCGTTTGTTTTTTCCCTTTCTCTTCATCTTCTTCTCCCCCCCCCCCTTTTTTTTTTGATATATAATTGGTCCACATGACTACTAGTCTTGTGTGTCACTTGTTAGTTCCTTTGGATCATGGAGGCTGACTCGTAAGAGAATGAGAAAGCAAGGGGAAAAAAAGCATGTGTTGTTGGGACTTAAAATCAGTCACCCACCCAAAGCCTACAGAATCCCAGACTTCTGTATAAACAGCCAATAGGGGCTTTTTTTTAACCATCTGTATAGAAATAAATTGGTGTAAAAGGCTCCTGGAAGGTGCTGCTGCGAGCAGCCTGCCCCTGTGACGTGTGTTCCTTCCCCCTGCACCATACCACTGCACGAGCATCTTGCTGCTGTGTGTGTCCTGAGGGGGCAGCCTGCCTTGGGGCAGCCTCACTGTTCACACAAGGAAAGTGAGGAGCTCTGTGCTCTGCACCTCTGGAGCCTGTGGCAGAAACTTTTTTCTCTGCATTTAGTTACCAGGGTTGGCTGCAAATGGTTGTTTTGTTAGATCGGTAGGTTTGGCCAGAAGAAGTTGCCTGATTTGGCTTCTGCATTTCACAGGTGACATTTCAACCTGTTTATCCTGTATTGAGCCCCAAGAACTCATGTATCTTTGAAGTGTGTGTTGACAAAATGCACTCGCTTGATTCTGAGGCCCTGGGACACAGAGAATCCCTTCTATTGGGAGCCTGCTGCAAGGGCTTTGTGTTCTCTCTGTTGAAATACTTAAGCCCAATTTCTGCTTTGGATCTGTTTGGCTTTGGTTTCCAGTAACTAGTTCTGGATACATCCATCCCGCGGATTCAGAGAGCCTTAAAGCACAGTGGGGCTTTTTCCCCTGGACTGGTATTTAAACACTATAATGTCACTTCTCAATCCACTTTTTAGACAAGCTAAATAGATGGAATTCCAGAAGTCTTCCGCTGTGAGGGATTTTCTCCAGCCCATGAATTATTCTTGTCTTTTCTTTCTACATCTTGTCAAATTTTTTCAATATCTTGTAAAAGTGTCCCTTTCAGAATGGGGTGTTGAAGCCCCAGTGCCATGGCCAGGGTCCCCCTGTCCCTTTGCCTTAAGTCCGCAGAGGATTACGTTTGCCCTTTTCTCGCAGCATTATATGGGAGCTCACATTAGCCGCTTTTGTGGTGTGATCCCTGGGTCATCCAAAGTCTTGGCTTTCTGTGATAGCGTTTCCCCCTTTCTACAGGTATGGCCTGAGGTTTTATTTCTTAGATACTTAACATGAGGCTGTTAACAAAGCCCAGGCTGTGTGAATGGACCTGGCTTACTGATGGACCATGTTACTTGCTGCTCTCCCGGTTTTGTCACCCACAAACTGTATCAGTTGTTTCTTACTTTCAGATCCAGGTTGAAAATGCTGTATTGCATCTGACCTACCTTAACTTGAAAAGCATCATTCAGTGCAACTTTTTATTAGCTTCTTTATGAGACTTGCAGGCTAGGCATTTCTTAATCCTCTTAGTATGTGATTATGTACAGTAAATCTTTCTGACTTATGGTGCTAGGTCAATGCCTTACAAAATTGAAGTATGTTGCACCTATGCAGTCCCCTTTGTTAAACCAAATGTGTAATGATGTCACCTAAGGATGAAATTAGGGTTTGGGTTTTTTCCCACAAAATCTGTATTTCATAAAACCTTTGGGTCAGAGGTTTTATTTTTCATTCACTAATTCTTTATCTCAACAGCTTTTCCTTAAGTTTGGCATTGAGTCATTTCATTTGCCTTTTGGGAGCGCTGTCATGAATGTCTGAAGGTATTTCTTTAATACCCCACATTTAATTAAAATCAGAACCGATGGGCTAGAGAGCTTGTTAGTGATCTCTTTTAGGATTCCTGTTGCTTTGCTGACTTAAAAATACACATCCCTAGAAGATGCTGTCTAATCTCCTACTTTGATAACTAAGGTACTGGATAGAAGTTGCTGTTTTCATGTGACTGCCGCACCCTGTTTCTTTCTGAATTTGGAATTGGAAGTGCTTGTTGACCAGATTTCCCATTAAGTGTCACTATCATTTTTATTTAGCGTGGCTCAGTACGATTAGTAAGATTCCTTTATTTTGTATTTAAAAAAGAAAGATCCAAAATCCCTTTCCTATTACCAGTGGTTTTCCTAGCCACAAAGCTTTCCTGAACAGTTTTCGCTTTCTAACAATGGCTTATTTCTGTTGGGTGCTGTCTTGGCCTTCTCCTCTTCCATGTATTGTGTTTCAGGTTTGGTTTGGTTTGGGGTTTTTTCACATTATTCCTTCTTGCCCACAGACTTTCTCACTGAACCCAGGATGAGCTTTTACCAAAAGCTTTCCTCTTGATTGTGGAATTAGGGCTTTTTTGGCCACATAATACTTTCTGTTTTTACAGAAGAGTTTTAACTTTTCCCTGCCTTATTTCTTTTTCCCATAGACAACTCAGTTCATGTTTTTGCTCACCTAGGAAATCAGCACAGGTTTATTACTGCTTGTGACTCTCTTTTGCATGTCCGTATTCCATACGAACAGGACAAAATTCCCAGTTTCACTCAAGCTATGATGTCTTATATGTATCACCTTCAAGTCTGAAAAACTGACTGGTTTTGGGTGCAGTGTCTTGTGTTAGGGAAACTACATTTTTAGAAGTCAGAAAGGTATTTTTTCCAGCTCCTTGAATTCCCTGGGGAATGGCTCCCAAGTTAAAATTCCTTGCAGTGGCTTTTCATTTTGTATGTTAAAGGTGCTTGAAATTGCCTTTCCTGGTCCCTGGTTTGATCTGTTGTTTTCTGATGTATGCTATCCTTCCCCTTCTTGGAATCTGCTACCTAGCATAGGTATGTATTTAAGGCTGTACCATTCATGTGATACCAGTTATTTCAAAGTTATTATTGCTTGTGTTTGTGTAGTTCGCTGCTGCTCCTACAGCTTTTACTTTTGCCCAGGAAGAAACTAATGATATTTTCCCCAAGGGACATTCCCATTGAGTTTTTGAAATGCCAGTTTATTCCAGGCCTCTTCTTTTTCTCATCAATGAGGCTTTCTTCTCTGTTTTCCCAGAGTCCTGTTGCTGGTGTAGAAACAATTGAAGAAGCCTTATTCTCATCCTTGTTACTTAGTTCAGTTTGGATTAAGTCTTCCTCTTAGAATTCCCAAGGCCATTCCAGCATATTCACAATGCTTCAGGTGGTTTAAAAAGTATTGTCTCTACCTGCAGCATGCAAGATCTAACACCTATAGAAAATTCTTCCCTGCTGAGATGGTGCCTCAGGTTCCACAGTCTGCGGCTTCCCACTTTGTCCACTTAAGCCAACCATGGTTCAGTTATTTAACTCCCACTCACAAGAGTGGAAGATTCTCTGACAAGATCCTATGGTCCTTCCTCTTCAGCTCCCTGAATTCTTTGACCCTGAATTTTCTCTGTGTTGCCAGTCCATTTGTTTCTCTCTGTCTGCAAGAAGATTTGACAATGGCTCTGGAGGTTCTGTATAAGGTTGCATCTTGCATCTTTGCTGGAAGGTGGTAGCGCTTTTTCTTCTTGTCCTTTACTGAATCCATTGTCTGTTCGTAGCTGGATTTTGCAAATTATCGTTGCTTTAAAAGGAAACATCATGTAGGCTGGAAATCATTTAGAAAAGTCACCCACAAACAGTAACTGGATCTCAGCCGTGACTAATGATAGTACTGCTGGTCTATAATTCAGTTAAATCTTCAAGGAAGATTTAAGACTTTCATAATTTAAAGCCTTATGGTCAGTCAACCATGTCCCCTATTAGAATTTTTTTGTTGGTTATCACTGCCACTGAAACTGTCATTCTATTTTACTACTTTTGTTTCTTTTTAATCCATACAGTCTTGTTACGCCTTTGTTCAGTACATTAAAGACTTCTGCTATAAGAAGTCTTTCTTCTTTTGTAATGAATTACAGACCATGATCAGGTCACTGTATTCATCTTTCCAAATGGCTTAATTAAATTGAGCTGGTTTAGGTGTCTCACAATAAGGCTTGACTCCATCATGGAGTACTTCTCTATCGCCTTTCTTTTTCCTTTGTGAATGACGAGGCTGCGTAATGCTCAGTTACAAGTCTTGTTACATTATGCCTAGACAGTTGTCCTGAGCCACCAGGCTTTCATTGCCATGCAAGGATGTGTAGTTCTTTGAATTAGATCTTTTTCTCTAAATTAAAGCAGCATTATGTTTCTTTTCTTAGCTGGGTGCAACCTGTATCAGTTACACTGTGATTTTGCCAAATCAGTGTTAGGTTAACTGACTTGCAGCAACCTGGATGATCCCATTTACTTTTCAAATACTTTTTAAGTAAAAGTATTTGCTGGTCTTCTGGAACACATTAAGAGCTCCAAAGTTGTTTGGATGAGAAATCCCATTGCTTCCATCTGCTTGCCAGATAATTCTTTTAAAGTTATTGATTGTCAGTTTCTAGCTATGCAACTTCTTGGATGTTTTATTTAATGAGTAGAACTCATTAGATTGGCAAGGTAATATTTCGTTACTTCACAGATGTGTCTACATCATCCAACTTTCTTCCCAATATAGAATATAATTATGAGATTCTGCTTGTCTTATATATTTTTATTGATTATCTTTATATCAACTAAAGGGTATATATCATGTTTAGGATTTTCTTCTAATACTTTGCAGGTAATGCACCTGAAAGCTGCCCAAGTTTACTAGTGCAATTTCAGAACATAGAATGAAATTGCTCTGTACACTTCCTTAACTACAAGATAGGTACCTGTTCTATTGTCATTTCAGGTACAACAGATTACATTTGTGTGCATGGTTTCTTGTTTCTGTATAGTAGTACACCAAAGTACTAGAGAGATGTAGTAACTTGGTCCAACAAACATTTCAATTTCATGTAGTGTCTATGTAATGAAAAAAAAAAAACTGCAAGAAAAGAAATCATGACACCAAAGAACTAGAGTGTATGCCTAGTTTTGCTCCTGAATTAGGATATGTTTTTGGAATGCGAACATAGCTATAATCCGGGGCCCTTGGCATCCTCTCTCATTTGTGACGCTGATTTACCACCTTGGGGGCAAGTGCTGCAGATCAATTGTTTGATGTTTATGAGACTTAAGTGTGGATACATCTTTTCTTTCCTGAAGAGAAGGAAATGCAGAGCAGGGACCTCTGAACTGAGAAGGTTAAAGAGTGAGAAAAGCTGAATGTGTACCACTGCAGCAAAAATGGAACTAAACAAGACTGAAGTTGTAGGCCTCCTGCTGCAGAATGCATAAGGATCACTCTCAAGTACTGGCCTTCACCCTGTGGTCCTTGGACAACATTTAAGGGGTCTGTAAGGTAACAAAAGCTGAAGGCTTAAATTTGGTATGCAGATGTTTACATTTCCAAGGGAAAATACGCAGGCATCTGTAGATCAATAAAAGTTGAGAACCACTACTCTAGAATACTTCAGTAGGCTGTTTAGCTTCCCTTTGCCCTCTGGGCAGTAGGCCCTCTTGTCAGTCAGGTCCTTTATCTAACTAGGAGGTATTGGCCCATTTAACAATAGGATGTAATTGAAGTAGCAAACTCTGGGGTAGAGGGGGTGGTGTGTGATAACCACTGGGGTTGGCATATGTGGTTTTGTTACTAAGTTGTAACAACAGTTACCTAAGTGTCAGTATAAGAGGCTGGGGAGGGTAGACATAAATAGGCATGTACCTCTTGAGTATATTCCAGTTGGGGAAGCATCTCCTTGCATAATCATCTGTGCTCATTCTAGGACTTGCACTTGCAGAGGTCTTTACTCTAAAAACTATTACACCCCTCACCAAGTAACTGCCATAGTAACTAAGACACTCCATCTGTGAGGATGCTTGTGGACCTCTGAGCAATGCGTTTCTCAAGGAGCCTCTGCCTCGGTTTTCTAAAGAAAGCAAAAATAGCAAACTTCTAAATTCAGAGCTCAAGAACTAGTTTTTGCTGGAATGGAAGAGTTTCTACTGCCATGAGACCACACAGGTAACAGAACTGCCTCTCCCCTTTGTTCTCCTACTTCACAGTGGTAGTTAAAGAAGTCAGACACGTTTATACACTTCACTAGTGTTTACCATTTAGATTTTAGGCAAGAGTCTTCTCTTTTCCCTGTCTTTTTTATCAGCACTGGCAACAAGTCCAGGGGGAGCTTGTCTTTGCATTTCAGGGCTCTAGTATTTTGACACCTTCTAGCTCTGACTTGGAGAATAAAGTGAGATTCCCAGGTGGCATCTTAACCGAACTGGCGACATCTAAGAATGCTTGCTTCTTAACGTGGGCTCCATTCAGCCTGGTAGCTTCAAGCAGGATGCATTTGGGGAATTATGATTTACTACTGTTGCAGGGCATAGGGAACGTTTTCTTTTAATGTAACAGTCACATCCTTCTTAATTAAGAGTGTAAGGCAGTTTATACAAGTAAAAACCAAGTGTGGTTTAACAATAATATTCTGGTAACTGAAGCCAGCTGCTTCATACAGGAACCAAGATGAGTAAGAAATGTGTTTTGAGTCATTAAAAACATGTCATGTATAAATGGCTGTAGGAATAGGACTGGAAAACAAAGACTCTTCAGAACACAGGGGATCTCTAAATTAACCAAATAGTTTAACAGGTAGATGGTTGATAGTTCTAAGAGCTGTGACTAATTTTTATAAGCGCGTCTCAGTCTTGCATTGCAGGCTGCTGGAGGACTTAATTCCAGTATATCCATTTAAATAAGTGTTTTGGAAGATCTGTGGGTGGAAAGAAACAAGGCTGGTCACTTCTCCTCATGGCTGGAATCTGGCAGCACCCAGTCCTGAGCCATGACTATCGTTATGTGGTCTGTTAGGGAAAACTGAAAGATGTAGGGGAATGGGTAGGAGGAAGGTGGATGAAATGTAACATTTGCCAAAACACCCCAGTGCCTCCTAAACTGATGCTGAATTAATGCTGGCCTATTGAAACAACAATCCTGGATATTCTAAGGCCAGAAGGACCAAAAGAAATCAGGTAATTTTGTCTCCGTAAGGTGTGACCTCACCCTCCTTCCTGAAGAGACTGGCAGGCACCTTACCCTGCATGCGCACTCACAACTAAAAGGCTGGCTGGGGAATGACTCCTGAACAGGAGGATCTCTAACCTAAAGGTAGCTCATGAGGGGTGTCCATGAAAGTGGGTCTGGCACGGTGGAGAAGAGCATGGAGCCACACGTTTAACTCCATTGTTGGTCGGTTTGTCACTTGTTAAGTTTGTGCCATAGTCATTTTAGAGGAGAGGCGGTCTCATCACCGGCGAGCTACATGGTGAAAGGAGACAAGAGTGCCGTAACCAACTAACAGCACTTCCTCCGCAGATTATCTGCCGGGAGTGCCCAGGAGACGCCTCCATAGCCTCCAAAAGCCGAAGCCCGTTTCTTCTCCTGCGGAGATGAAGGCAGCAGGTATTTCCCTGCCCGCAGCCCCGGGCCTGCTCCCCTGCTTCCCTCCGTGCCCTGCGGCCGGGCAGCCCCTCCCAAGCCGCCAGCAGCGGGGCGGCCCGGGCTGCTCCCGCAGGTCACCCCCGGTGCTGCCGGGGCGGCGGCGGGCGCGCAGGACACAACCTCCGGGCGAAGGGACCCGCAGGCCCCGAACTGGCAGCGGAAGCGAACGGGCAGGCGGGAGGGAGGAAACGG